>JALLPA010004861.1:0-14250 GCA_036939895.1 Thalassiosira exigua | reverse complement strand
CGGACACGACTTGACGATTTCGTAGACTTCGTCCTAAGGCCGAGGTCGAGCAACCCGTCCGCCTCATCCAAGATGAGGAACTGGGGTCCGGGATTGGAGGAGACGTGGGCGCGCCCGTTGGCTGAGCAAAGCGAACGGATTCAATTCGACGCTGAGTTGGAGTTGTCCCTGGTACAAATGGAACGAAGAAAAGGGGGGAGAAGGACTTACCAAGTTAGTGGGCGCATCCGAAGGGCGCGGCGTGACGGGCGATGCCGTAGGCCCCTCCGTCGGCGCGTCGGTCAGACGGGCCGTTGGGCTTGGGCTCGGCGGGGACGTGGGCTGCGCAATAAAAGGAATGTATTCGCGACGACGATGGGTGAGCGAGGTACTTAGACGGCGTGTAGCTTCGGGCTTGCTTCGGGTGAAATTGTGCACCGCTCTTATCGGTCGTCCGCTATCGTTTGTCTCTTCGCTTGGCTCTCAATAAGACGCTACCATGAGCGACTCGATGGCAATGCCTGGCTCGCTCAATCAGACACTTCCTGCCGAGCGGATCGATTGCGTTGAATCGCAGCCGGAACGGTTCTCACCTCGGGCGTCACAGGGGCCGGAGTGGGCAGAGGCGCGGGGGAGAACGTCGGCGCCGGCGCTCCCAAGGGGACCACGACGACGTCGTCGACCCAGAAGGCCTCGCCTGCGCTGGGTCCCTCCGCGAACAACTCCAGCGACGTCAGAGTCCCCACGACGTCGACGGTGAGCTCGCCCGCCACTTTGGTCCACCCGACGCTGTCGACGGCGTCCCCGAAGTTGCGCCACTTGTACACCCCGTCGTCCCCGATGCGGATCGTCCATAGAATATTGTCCGAGGGAGCGATCGAGCCCGCGAGCTTGGCCCACGCGGAGATTGCGTATGTCCGGTTGGGCTCCATCTTTCCCATCATATCTTGCTGCGGCCCGTTCCACGCGCTGCTGCGATTGGAGGAGTAGACGGAGGACGATCCCGAGCGCTTCTCGACGAAGTCGAGCTGGACGCCGTCCTCGGCGCCGTAGTTGGAGGAGTAGACGGAGGACGATCCCGAGCGCTTCTCGACGAAGTCGACCTGGACGCCGTCCTCGGCGCCGTAGTTGGCGTACCATTGTCGACGAGGTTCGCGAGGCTGCGATGAATTATATGTAGGGGGCAGCAAGTTGTGAGAGGGGAGGGCGAGAAAGACGATATACTACGATATCATGCATATCGTAGGGAGAAGTTCATTCTGCTCACCATGCGCACGAGGAGGTGGGAGCCTTGGTTCGGTTTTGCAGAGAGAACGATGCAGAGATGAGCGAGCGTTCATCTAGAGCAGATTGAATCGGGAGAGTTGCAACGAAAAGGTCGCGATTGCACAAGCGCTCGACGAAGAAGGCGCGTCGCGTTCGCGCGCCACGGCAACGATCGGCCCGAGCGAAGGAAACTCACTCCTCGAGGGATCGGGCGCGGACGGGGAGTAGGAACACGGCTGTCTTGCCGCCTGGGGAGGAAAGGAAGGGGGAGAAGAACGTTAGTCCCGCGCGCACATGCGACGACCTCACCCACGCCAAAGGAACCGATCAAAAGGTAAACTCACTCCCGGTGACCGCCGAGGCACAGACGTCCCTCCCCGCCAACGCGACCGGGATCGCCGACGCCTGAACTGGGGTGGGCGTCACGAACCCCACAGACGCTACTCCCCTCAAGAGGGGCCGGGACAGTCCCAGCTGAGCGAAGGAGTCCGCGCGGGCGTCACCGTCGTCGCCGCCGCGGCCAGTCGCATCAGCGTCGTCGAAGAAGGCCGCCGCCTTTGCTGCTTCCGATCAGGCTTCTTCGTCCTCGTCCTCGTCTTCGTCACCCGACACGTCGCTCCCCTCGGAGGATGACGAAGGGCCGTCGTCTTCTCCTTCTGAACCTGAATTGTTTCCCCCTTCGTGTGCTTCCGTCCCCTTGTTCTTCCCCTTTCGCTGCGGCCGCTCCCGGACCTTGAGGACGTCGGATTCCATCGATCGGGCGGCCCGATCGGCGTCGTCGACCTCGTCGTCGCTACTGCTATCATCATCGTCAACACCGCCATCAGAATCGCAACTGGAAGATTGTCCCTCCCCCTCCTCTTCGTCGGAGCCGCCGTCCTTCTTCCCCGCCCCCGCCTCCCTCCCCCGCTTTCGCAGGTTGGACCTTGCCGCGGCGACGATGTCGGCCGCCCTCGTCCGTTCCACATCCGCGCCGGGCCCCGGGGCGTCGTTCTTGGAGAGGAGGGACAGAGCGGACCTGTAGCTCCACGAGTTTCCTGCGCCTGAGAGGCGGCCGCGGCGTCGGGGGCGGCGCCCCCGTCCTCACCCTGCATGCGACAGCGACGAGAGAAAAAGGAGGGGCGGCGAACGGGATGGGTTTGGATCAGAGACGTCGTCAGCGCGGGAGCGGCCGTGGGGGCGTCGTGTGGTGGGGAGGGGCGAGGTCGACTGGCGGACGGGGACTCACCAGCAGGCCCCCAAACTCGAACTCCCCGTCCATCTCGTCGTCGCTGCTCCCCCCGCCGCCGACGTCGCTTGAGGCGACGACGTCGTCGATCACCTCCTCGTCATGGCTTTCTCCCGCGCCCCCCGCGGGAAGGGGGGCGTCGTCCGCCTCGTCGTCGGACAGGATTGTTGGGAGGAGGGCCGCCATGGCTGGTCGGTCATGGGCATGGGTAAAATAATAATGGACAACAGACAGTACGAAGTATCTACACACTGCCGCGCGCAGTATCGTACCACATCATACGATACTCCTACCACCTACGATACCACGCGCGCAGGCCGGCCGCCGGTCACCACCGAAATGTGGGGGTCTGTCTGTCACACACCTTACACTCACGATGGGTGCTACACTAAAAGATCTATTGAGTTCCCACCCCCCAACAATACTAAATTACCAGCCCTTCTCCCCAGCAACTCGGAAGTGTCTCGCAAGTGTTACGGTTCAGCAAGTGTCCCGGTAGTGTCTCTGTATTGTCTCGCATTTTCACGTATTGTCACTGATTGAATCTAAATGTATCTATCTCAAATTGTCATTAATTGCCTCGGAGACATCTCGGAGACATCTCGGACGTCTCGGAAGTGTCTCGGAAGTGACTCAGAAAGTTCTCAAATATTTCTCAAAAGAAAGAATCGTATTAAAAAAATTGATTCTGACATTTTGATTTCATTCCGATGACGCTACAAATTCCGATGTAAAAGTTGGCATGAACCTCGTATGTTTTCATTCGCGTCATGTATAACGAGAAAAGGAAGCTTTTCTATCCGTTCAGTGCAGAACGTGTCTCAGATTACCAAATTACCTGTGTGTTAGAATCCAAAGGCACGGTACGAACACGGTACGACATCGAGGAAGGCGGTCGGAACGAAGTCGAAATAAGTCAGCATCAGATACGGAGATAGCCTGGCTCCCCCCAATATTAATAGCTTTGGTCGCCGTCGTCGTCGTCAGTATCCTTTTGGAATAAGTATATTTTGTACTATACTTTAGTCTATACGCTGGAATTAATATAAATTAGGTGCCTAACTTTCATTTTTAGTTGCTCCGGAGCATGCGCGAATCGCTCCCGCGGATCCCGAATGAAAGTGCATCGAGATACTTACATATGATCTTTTATTAAATCTCGCGGCAATGGTATTTTAGTACTTTTTACACGTCGGAATCAATTATTTTAGTACTTATTAAATAGACGTAGGCAGCGATAATGCCTGTTACAACATGAGAATCCTACGACGAGGCATTTCAACGTAGGAATTAATAATAAGCCAACTTCGTCTGCTTATTTTGCCACATACCTACCTATTGTATGAGATACTACGACATACCTACGTGGTACGGTATGGTACTCCATATAAACAAAAATCCAACATTACTATGTTATATACAGTTTCCAAATCAACTGTTTTTAAACGCTTTCCGTCTCATTTTTTACGCTTGCGTGTGATGTTTTACATTTCGGTGACTTCTTTTCGAATTCCTCCGTAGGATCAACGTCGGAACTTGTACAAAAATATTTTTCGCGGCAATTGATGGCACAGATAGGGCGATAGCCTGGCTCTACTCGTCGATATGTGAGAGTTAGTCAGAGTGAATCAAAATTTTGCCGTATCTGCAGCAGCGGCAGCTGCCTCTAGTCAAGTTTTGAAAAATGATAGCGAGAAATAGAGAAGTTGAGTCCGTATAAAATATACAGTCACGAAGGTTTAGTTATCTCGGAACTGTCTCGCATCTATCTCAGAACTGCCTCGCAACTATGTAGAATCTGTCTCGCAACTATTGTCTCGCATTTTCACGTAGTGTCACTGATTGCCTCTAAATGTCTCTAACTGTCACCTGTCACTAATTGCCTCGGAGACATATCAGAGATATCCCGGACGTCTCCGAAGTGTCTTGGAAGTATCTCGGAAGTGTCTCGGAACTCGCAACTGTCATATTTACCCTTCGCCAAAATTTCGCTTGAATATATTTTAACCACGATCGGTCTTGCCGTGTCGTTAACTGTTGCTGTTTTTTTGTTTTTTATTTGACCGGGAAAACCGGTGTGTTGCAGGCACGTCTTTTTTACCTCGTAGTCATGGGCAAGAAAGTCAATCAGTTGAATGGAATTCTATTTTATGAGGCTGGGATAAGACCCGTCAGAGAGGGGGCGGCGTCACGTGGAGCTCCTCCACGTGTAGGCAGTGTATCTCACGTCCTACGTCAACACTCTCCTGTCATGGAAACTGCCCCATTCTTCATCGATCGGTGCAATGTAACCTCTTTTCAGAATTGAGATTGGACTGTATCTTTGGGTCAAAAATGACGGGGAAAGTCAGGCGGTCCCTAGATTGGAGGGGACCGGTGATCGTAGCTAACAAACCACCGTCTATCTAGATACAAAAAACTACGTCACGAGCGCTTACACAGTCCTTGCTCCTTGTTGTTTTTGCCCATTTGCACTTGCAAACCTACTCTTCGCAGTTTCGACTATCAGCTGCCAGTGCGCTGTAGGTAGGTACGGATCGTACACGTAACCACAACCGAACCATTGCACAGCTTCCTCTCTCACTACGGCGGCCGCCACTGCAGCCGTAGTGATCCCATGAAAAATCTGAGTGAGGAATCACTTCTTTGAGAGGTCCATAGGGATATCCTCGGAGCGATTCGCTAATATTATGTTCCGACCAAACCCCCCTAAAAGAAACGTTACTATAGTAAAAAACCGAATCCGCTGCTCATCAATGGATAGGGAAGCCGTCGCCCTTAACAAGATAATCCGGAAGCGCCGAGCAACAAATTAAACCTAGACTACATTTAATAATACATGGTAGGTCGGCGGTGTTGTCTCTAAACTTTAATCTTTATTTTTAGCTAACTACTTACAGAGCAAGGCTGCAACTGTGTTGAAACGAGTTGCTTGGCAACACGGCCGTTTTGTTGGCCAGAAAATTGCAGAGCACGAGTCGCCGCAGCCAAACTGGTAGCCTTGAACAAGAGCTCTCAGGAGAGCCCTTGTTCAATAGCATCGACTGCTATCCGGTGGCATACGATGAAGTCCGATGGCGCACTCGCTGCTGATAATCTGGTGTGTCATGGTTGTGGTCGCGTCGCACGTTGTCGTGGCGTCCGCTGTGTGAGCCGCGAGGCGGGCGGCGGCCGGCGGCAGTAGGTACAATACGATAAAATAGTTTTATCAATTCCAATCACAAAACTGGGGTAAAATACTTTGACTTTCCTCCTCTCTAGCACCATCGCATGACGCCGTCCCCTCGTTCCGACGAAAGGCTACAATTTTTTCATCAATCGGTGCAATGTAACTTCTTTTCAGAATTGCGATTGGACTGTATCTTTGGGTCGAAAATGACGGGGAAAGTCGGGTGGTCGCTAGATCGGAGGGGACCGGTGATCGTAGCTAACAAACCACCGTCTAGATACAAAAAACTATTTTTGAAGCATTTAGATTTGTATCATCTACGTAGTAGGGATCGTTACCATCGAGGACTCAAACTAGTCAAGAAACCAACTCTCCTCTTCATCCATCTCTGCGGCAGTAATTGCCGTGTCGTGTTCCCACTGGACAATAACTCATCCCGTTCCCTTGCATACAAACTCTTTGATAGGTGCAGTCACAGATACTGTGCCTCTCTCATTTTTCAATGACATTTGTGTGCATTCCCGTCCCTAACAGATTGATCAGGGCAAGTGAAGTGAGCTGGGTGTCTTTGAGAACAATATCCTTGTCAGAGTTTGCCAACAAAAACATCTGGACCTCTTTACAAACCTGTCCAATGGTTTCTGCGAGGAGTGCAGCGCCTGCTCTAGTTTTGATAGGGAAGGGCGGCTATAGAAGTATATTAGCCACACACTGGATACTGTCAGACATCAGGTTGCCAAAGCCTCTTTGCCCCATTCCCATTTCTTTGATGTGAAATGCTTCGGGATGCATTCTTGGAGGACTACATGAGTCCTGCTTCACATTTACAAACGAACCATGGAGGCCCTTGGTCTTCCACTTTCTTCCTCAACTGCCAGCTTCCGCTCGGTGATGGTCGTCAATGGTGGCACAAAATTTTTGCCCACATCCACAGGGTCGATCCATTCTTGGTCAAGACGAGATCCTGCTCAGCGGTGGCAGTGAGATACGTGCCAAACTCTTCCATCGAGGGGTCGGGGTGACGGAGCTTGCGGAGGCTCTTTGGCAGGTGGCGCTTCAGCGCCAATCGCAATCCATGAGTCAGTTGCTCCGTGATCTTGGACGGGAGGCCGATTGCATGGCAAGCGGACTCAGGGGAGTGTATCTAGTACAACATTGTGTTTGGAAGTACGATAGGTAGTTACTCAATACCAGGACTCGGGTGCTTTTCAAAGGAAGAAGCAAAAACTATGGAAGTAGCTGTACTTGGACAGCATTTGCTTGATAATGTTGCAGCTAATTTATGAGTACAATCTGTATGGGATAATTGAGATCCAAGTGCAGCTACATCCGTCGGGTGTGTCTGCGTGCGGCCACACTAAAATTATTAGAGTAGCCAATCACAGGGGCCGCATTGGAACTCGCTGATACCCGCGGGAACGAGTGATCTGGCGAGTGGGAATCATGGACTTTGGACGTGCCCGGTATTGGGCTTGGCCCTCGTGCCTCCTATATTTCCAACAATGCAAGTATGAATGATCCAGCAAAATGTCTGATATTTCATGTTTCATTTTTTTGCGTTACAAAAAGTTGAGAGGGTATCTGTTTTTGGCAGATCCAGTCCACCAGCCAGTCAGTCAACAACATTTTTTTCAATAATGCCAGGCATCTCAGGGTATATGATAGATAGATACTTTCCAGTTGTTTCCCAAATGACTCAAACATCTTTAACGAATCAAAATACAAATGAGAGATGATGAACACAGCTCAAAAACTAACCGAAGCCCAATGAAAGAGCGGCATCTGGAACATCCCCGGCCAAAATATCTGTTCGAAACCAGAAAGTGGGTTCCCCTCGGTGTCCGTGCAAAACATCTTGGGGTCGGCGACGCGACGCCTCGACAGCTCCGACCACGAACGCCACTCCAATTCGAATATGTACATTTGTGTACAGAACAAAAGACCGTCGTCCGTTTCCATCACGCCGGCCCGAACTCCTTGGGCTGCGGCTTCTCCTCCAAATCGTACACGCCCGTCTGACTGGGGTACCAGACCGGATACGGCTCGGTCTCGCTCATCCTCGAGTAATCCACGACGACCTTCGTCTTCGTCGAGGAGCCTCCGCGCTTGCGCTTCCCCTCCGCGACGGCCTCCTTCGGCAAATCCACGAACGCGTGCCCGATCAGGATGTCCTCCAGCGCGTAATCCGCCTGGCTGTTCACGCTCGACTTCGTCAGATCCTGCACCGCGTCCACGGACAGGTTGAACACTTGGATCTTGTTCGCGGGATGTTCGTCGAAGTGCAGTCCGAAGAGCGGACTCGTCTCGTCGAGGACGTGCCGGAGCTCCCACCCCGGGAGCATGCCGTGCTGTCGGTTGCTCAGGAGGCGCAATTCCTCGCTCTGGTGGAACTGTCGCTCGTCGCCCTTGTGGTCCCGGTAGGGGATGTGGTAGGAGCACGTGAGTCGGACGTTGATGTCCGTGAGGCGATTGAGCCGTCCGTCGGCGTTCCCGATCCGGACGGTGAGGCACGGCACCCCGTTGACGTTGTGCATGCACATCACGTCGGAGAATTGGACGTTGACGAGGGGGGTGACGAACTTGGTGAAGAGCAGCCCGGCGAAGAGCGTGTTCATGAGGGTGGAGAGGAACGAAAGTATGATGACGAGGACGTCGGCGACGACCCCTTGCGGCGAATGCCCGCCGTACCCGATGGTGGTGCTCGTCTGCACGGTGAAGGCGAAGACGTTCGCGTAGGTCATGTCGGGGTCGCCGCAGCCGTGCCCGTCGAGGGCGTAGAAGAACCCCGCGAACAGCAGGTTGACGAGGACGAAGCTCAGGAGGAAGATCCACGTGAGGCGGACGAGCTTGAAGCGCATGAGCCAGAACCGGACTCGGACGTCCCACGACGACTGGTCGGAGTTGACGACCTCGTGCTTGACGGCCAGCCGTTCGTCGCGGGACCGGTCCGGCCGCCGCGTCACGCCCGTCAGCAGCTCGAACACGACCTTCTTCCCGTCCACGACGCCCGTCCGCATCGGGGCCTGGTGGGCCCTCCACAGCTTGTCTTTGGCGGTGTCGCCGTCGTTCTCCTCGGGGCCCTTGAAGATCTCGTAGGCCGACTGGTCGTCGAGGACGGGAGACGAAGGGTGTCCGGAGCCCGCGCCGCTGCCGCTCTCGTCGTCGTCGCCGTAGTAGTTGCTGAGGAAGTGCTGCGCGCTGGTGTCGATCTTGTGGAGGTTGCGGAGGCTCCACTGCTGGGCGCGCGGGCGGTGGCCGCTGCGGCTCAGGGGACGGTCCTGGGGGAAGTCCCCGAGGACGTCGTCTTGGCGGCCGCTGCCCCCCCCGATGGCCGGGGGTCGGTTCACCATGGTTGATGTTCGCGGAGGATGAAGAGGATGAACACCCTCCCCCCTTCGTTTGAGGAAGGAAGAGCTAGTTCCTCCTCGATCTGCTCAATCAACCCGGGCAACGTTGTCGGGGGCGAGACGTCGGGACGTCGTCGTCCACGGAGGACGGGACGGGACGCCGCAGCGCAGCGCGAAGAGGACGAATGGATGCCGTTCGCCGTGCTTCCTCCTCCTCCTCGATCCGTTCACCGTTCAACCAGAACCCATGACATAAAACCGGCTAGAAATTGCCATCACGGTGATCCAGGGATCCCTCTAGCAGCAGCAAAGGCACTCTAATCTCTAATCACTAAGTCTAGCATCTTCTACTATGTACGTAGATTGATAATCTACTTTAGGTCATAGGCTCTACATCCTCTTTGCCTGCATTGACCATGACATCCATCTCTGTCGTAAGTACGATTAGGGTCGCTGTGCTGCCGACAAAGATGGCCCAGCCCCGTTTCATCTTGTTCCGGTCCGATGCTCACCGGTTATGATTACGTCGAGATCTGGAAGGGCTTCCGGCATCATTGGTGGGAATGTGTCCTTCACTCTTGCCGGATACCTTCACTGCTCTGCGTACTCCATTGAGCGAAGCTCAAATTTGTGGTTGATTGAGCCAGCAGGCGTCCCCCGTCATCCCGGCACTGCCTTCTCGGAAAAGTGGCCGTCAAGGTCATCCCTCACGGGACGGTAATTACACCCGTCATCCAAGTGCCTGTCCCGACCCTCCAGCAACGGACGGGGAAAATTGCATCCCGGCCCCTCCCTCTCAGTCCCATTCGAGGGGAGATGCGGGGAGCAGTGAGAATAAAGCGTTGTTCTTTAGGCGTGATGAGGCACTCACCAAGTGTGGTAGATAGATCACGTAGTCACGTACCATACATATAGTAGTCACTATCTGTTATCCATCTACCCCTTGAGATGGTCCCCTAGTACAGGTAGCATAGGTCTTATGAGCCCTCCTATTTCCGCCTAGGCGCTGCGGCAGGCACCCGCAGCACCCCGGCGGCGCTTCCGCTCGCGTGGCGGTGGTGACCGGTGCCGTTTTCGGCGCCATCGTTGCCGCCCGAGCGACGAAGAACGACGACGTGGACGCCGGAGCCGTCGAAATTTCCTGCTCCGCCCTCCCCATCGCCGTCGACGTCCCTGAGCTGACGCGCGGTCGAGTGACCTTCCCCCGCGCGCCGTCTCCCCCGACGTCGTAGGGCCTGACGCATCGGATTTTATCCGATTTCCAGGTCCCCCATTATCAACGAGGAAAGCGTATTGGGTCTTTGTGCCAGTTGACGTCGATTTGAGGCCCCCTCACGACGCCAACCAAGGAGACCCGATGGCGGACAACATTCCGCCCACGCCACCCTCTCGGACTGGTCGCGGTCGTGGTGGACGCGGCGGCCGTGGCCATGGCGGTCGCGGCGACAATAGCCCCGGCGACGGCAGGCGTCGCCGTGGACGCCCACGTGGGAGCCGCAACCAACCCACCCCCACCAGTACAACCGAGGCCGCGGCGTCGTCTGGGACGACGCCATCATCCCCTCCTCCTCACCCCCGTCGTAGCCGACGGCGCCAGGGGCGCCAGGTGACCGAGGAGAGCGGCCCCAAACATCGCGCACGCACCCCCCGTGCCCAGAACTCCCCGATTGACGGCAATCAGCATGGGGGGGAATCCACCGTTGCAGAGTCTGCGGCTGACAGCGGCCAGCATGGGGGGGAACCCGACACCATGGCATCTCCGGACGACAGCGCCCAGCTCGGAGGGGACCCCAATGCAACTGGGGAACCCGCCCCGGCCGCCGGAGACGCGCGTACCTCCCCCAACGTCGACAGCGGCACAGCCGCCGTGCATTTGCCTGTCCCTCCCTCCCCTCCCCGCCCTCCCCCAACGGGGACAACGACTCTTCAACATGCAGTTACTGAGGGGGATGCACATGCCCCCTCCGCCGTTGATGGGGGGGATAACGCCGTTCAACCTATGGGGGGGACGCCAGATCCCGCTTCCATACCGGAGGCCCTCCCGCCAGCGCCCGCCACGACGTTTGCCTTTGCGGAGGATCCCACCCCACCCCCGGCCCAGCCCAACTTCCAATTCGAACCAGCTACGGACGGATCACCCTCAGTCTTTGCGGATGTGTTGACCGATCCCCTCCTCCAGGGTATTGCCGCCCCTGCCGCGGCGGCCTTCCAGACTCTCGATGATGCGATTGTGGACGCACTGGGCGACCCCGAACCCTCGGACGCCCCACCCGTGGAGGACTTGGATGGAGATGACGCTCCCGACGATCTCGGGACGCTCGACGGCACACAACTGCGGGACATCATGACGCAATTGCAGACTATGGCAACGGACCTCTCCAAGGTCACGGACCGCCTAGACAGCGTTCCCACGGTCACTGGCATCGAACGTATCGCGTCACGAGCTGCGGAAACGTCGTTCAAAAACCACCTCACCAACGCCCTAGTCGCCCAGCAGGATGAAATCTTGTCCTCCCTCCGCGACCAGCAGCGCACTTCGTTGGAGGCCATTCGCGCGGCGAAGGAGAGTGTGATTGCGGATTCGATTGAGAAGGAACTGGACCAAGCCACGACGGCCCTGAAACGCACTACCAACGACATCCGAGCCCAGCTGGATCGCGAGGTTCTTGAATTGCGTCAGGGAATCGAGAACAGCTACCAAGCTGTTCGGACGCAGGTGTCGAAGGATATCACCGATGTGCGAGACGACGCCATCGAGTGGGTCAAGAAGGCGAAAGTGAAACGTGTTCGCGATCGTCGCCTCCGATCCGACACCACTGCGTTGGGATTCGCTGATGGTGGACAGACCGGGGACGACGATGGCTCTGTGGCCTCCGTCACGACGGGCAACGAGCGCACTGGTGATGGGCACGCCGACGCTTCAGCTCGTCAGGAAGGTGACTCGACGGGCAACGAGCGCACTGGTGATGGGCACGCCGACGCTTCAGCTCGTCAGGANCTGGTGATGGGCACGCCGACGCTTCAGCTCGTCAGGAAGGTGACTCGACGGGCAACGAGCGCACTGGTGATGGGCACGCCGACGCTTCAGCTCGTCAGGAAGGTGACTCGGCCCCTTCGGACAGATCCCCGGAGGCAGAGGCTTTGATCGACCGCTGGCGTCACGAGCACGAGACCCTCGCCCAGCGAGCTGACGCCCTCCTGGCGCGCGGACTCCCCCTCGCGGAGGTGGATGAGATTGTGACCGCACTCTCAAGCCAGGCCAGCGCTCGTACGGGTCGCGCTCGCCACAGGGACGACGACGCCGCCAATAGCCAGCATGCGTCTCGCTCCCCCCCGCCCCACCCACGGGATGGCCAGAGCACCACGCCGAACCCCTACGTGCCCCGCGGCTCTCGCCCCTATTCTGCCACTGATGAAATGCGTGATCGCGCCTGGAGGCAGGAATCCCTCCAGGAGGAGATGGACCGACATCGCTGGCGCCAGCAGGAATCAGCCGCCCAGGCTCGATTCAGCGCCCAAGCTCGCGCCCGCGGCGGTCCCCGCCAAACCACATTGAGTCAATGCAACCCCTACCATGAGGAACGGGGCTCCGCACGGGACCGGCAGAGTTACGACGATGGCTTCGATGGCTACGACCCTTCCCCCGAGGACCTCGATCGGCTGAGGGACCTGGAGGATCGCGCGGGTATCTCCGATACGGACTTGCGTGACATCCGAGGTGGGAATGCCGCCCACTCCCCCTCCTACGCCAGTACCTTTTATGTCGATCCTTCGGGCAACACCGTTCGGGCGCGGCCTGAGGCACCCCCACACATCGCTCACGGCCCCCGCCTGACTCGGGATCAGCTCACGGGCCAACTCGTCGGCGCCTCCCAGGCTGTTAAGAGGTGGCTGGCCGGCATCAATGGGGACGTTTGGGACGGTCGCGAGCGCCTGACTGCTCCGATCCTGCAGACTCTGCGGGTCCTTGACCAATATGGTCCACAGATCATCCGCAACCACCAGCACATCGTTTGGCTCTGGAACCAACCGTCCTACTCAACCTCTGCCCAACCTGCCCCCAATGTCGATGGCGCTCTGCGATACTCCCGTTGGCCTTCCCTCGAAAACATGACGATGGAAGGCTTCGTCGACTTCTACAACGGCCTGGCAACCCACTCCACCCGTTTTTGCATCTCCCTGCTCCGACTCGAGGCAGTAGATGGGACGCTGGGTCCCTTCGGCTTCTGTAGTCCAGGCATTGGCTTTGTGAAATACGCGTCCATGGGCGATGCTCTATTCGAGGTACTCCTCAAAATCTTCGAGGATGATAAGAGTCACATCTACTCCCAGATCCAGTTGGTCAAAGCTACATCGACGAATGGGTATGATCTCCTTTGGAAGCTTTGCAACACCACCATCCCCATCTTCGATAAGTCCTGCCCCGTTCCCCAGCCTCGTTGGCCTGACAGCAACGACATCCTCCTCTGGGCAACTCGGGTGCGGACATACCAAGCCCTCGTCCGCCACCGTGGCATCATCCTCTCGGACGTGGACGTTGGCCGGATCTTCCTCTCAGACATCCGCTACCGCCCCTTCGTCGAATTCGGCCGGACCCTCTTGCTGAAGCTGGAATCGGCGGCTACGTTGGCAGGCCCCCGGACAGCACCCCTCGAACGGACCCTACAGATCGACGCACTGGCAGAAACGATCGAGCGTGTGTGTCGGGGCCGCCCGGAGGACGTGGACATCGACACACGAGCAAGGGCCAATCAGTTTGCGACTCTGCCCCCGCCCACTACCGATGCGAGCTGCCTGCCCTGTGACCATCCTGGCGTCATGCAGGGCTTTGTCGTCAACCGCGCCTTCGGCCCTCGGCCTGCCCCTGACCGACGCACCGAAAACGAACCGAACGCACGTCGGTCTAACAAGCGCCGTCACGAGGGACGCACCCCAAAGTACCCCCATGCGTGCGAGGCCTGCGGACGATATGGGCACCCTGCCACTCAGTGTGATGCCCTAGCCGTCCACCTCCACCTTCTGCAGTATCTGAAGGGTGCCTCCCCCGAGGAAATTCGGCGTCATGGGGAGCGATGGACCGAACGAAACCGCCCTTGGCTCGACGGCCCTCGCGACCCCAAATGGGTGGACCGGAACCAGCGCCAGCGCCGTCCCCGCAACGATCGCGAGCGCCGTTGGACCGACAAGGCAGCTAACATGTCCGCTGCCGACTGGTCCCCGGAGGAACTTGCGGTGAACTACGCGGCTTGGCTCGGGCTCGA
>JALLPA010004849.1:0-10701 GCA_036939895.1 Thalassiosira exigua | reverse complement strand
GATGTATGTGAGGAGGTCACATATTCCGGCCATTTCAGCGCGGTAGGAGGTCATACACCGAGGGTTGGCTCAAACAGACTTGCGTTGTTTGACATACGCTTCCCTATCAGGAAGGGTGAGGATCCATGAGAAGGCAGCTCGGCCGGTGACGGGGTCGAGGGACCCATCGGAGACGGCCGTGAGGTGGGTTGCGGCATGGACCCTCTCAGCATTGTGCGTGTCGAGGGTTGTAGGCGAGGGGGGGGGGGGGCGTCGGGAGCTCAATGACTTCATACTTTCCGAAGGGGAAGAAGACGCGATCGTTCGAGCGGAAGTGTCCGTGGCTGAGGACAGCATGTGGAGGCAAGGTGTCCCTAGTGTCCGGTTGGCGGACGAAGCTGTGGCCTTGGTCGTGGACACGATACATCTGGAACGTGTCAGAGTGGGGGTCGGAGCGTTGATACACCCACTCAGGGGTACGGTATGTCTTGTGGCGAATGTGGCTGGTGGTCTTGATCCAGGGGCCGAGGTGTTGTCGAGCGGTGGGGGGCTCACACGGAGGACACATGTTGGCTCAGAGCAGAATGGGTGGCGAAGGTACCAACGAAAATCGTCCCACATGTTCTAGGAGGGGCGGGCAATGTTGGGCCAGTTGAGGGTGCTGTTGGCTCGCCATTGGCCGCATACTTTTGTGGCGCTGATATAAGCGCCATTGGCGTCGGCAAGCTTGGCGACGGTGATGACGCGGAGCCAGAGCCGGCATTCGTTTGCGCGCTGGAGGCGAGCTCTCGACGCTCCCTTGGCTTTGACGTTGAGGAATGCCTCCATGATGGATTGGTCATGAACTCTTTGGAGGGTTGGGGTCCACAGGTGTTCGGCCCAAATGCCTCCCCCGAGATCGCGGAGGCGAGAGCAGATGTGGCTGATGTGACCGTCGAGAAGGTAGGGAAGGTCGTCGGTAGGGTTCTCGAGGAGTGGCTCCATGAGGCCGGACCAGAGTTGAGCTCGGCTGAGGACGATGCGGAGGTCGGTACCGACCTCGCGGTTCCACTGGAGGTGACGGACGATGTGCGCAATACCTTTTTGATCTTGGATGGTGGCCATGGAGGGATAGCCAACTCCACCGAGTTCAGGGGGTCCATATACCATGGCTCGGGGAGATTTGCGGTTAATACGGAGTTTTGGTAGGATGACGTTATCAATAACAACCGAGAGTCGGTAGAGTTGTCTCATTGTGAAACGTGTAAGCATGAAGGGGTAGGTTACTTTGGGGATGATGCGGCTGACCAGCGCAAGCCAGGCTTCGTGTCGGGAGAGTCGAGCACCAGCGACCTGTGCGGCGAGGCGACGGAGTTGGTCAAGTCGGGTGGCAAACTCTTTAGTCTGGTCACCCAGCGGGGTGAGGTAAAAGCCCAGGCCCTTGTTGGGTTGTTCATGGGAGATGTGCTTAATTCGTGATGTGATGCCGTGGTGGTCCGTGAGGTTGATGTCGTAGTCAGTGGAGGAGTGAGGACGAGGGACCATGCGTCCTTTCGCGTTGCGGAGCCAGGAGAGGACTTGCCAGTTGCATTTGTGGAGGGAGTTAATCTGGCCCAAGATGCTCATGAAGGTGGTGAAGCACTGGGCGCCACGCTCAAGGAGATATGCGCATGTGTGGACCGGGTCGTCAGCCGGGTCAGGGTGTTCTTCACCCTCGTGGAGGGGGTTGGAGTCGCCTTCGCCGGCAGCCCAGACATCGGTGTCGTCAACGTACGCATCGCAGGTTCGCGTACTTTGGGCTTCGCCGTCAGTGCTAGTGAGGGTGAGGCCTGGGAGGAATTTGTCCATGACGGATAGGACAGAGTCGGAGGAGAGGGTCCAGAGTCCCATGACGTCGGCTTTGCCTTGGATTTCGCCTGTAAGTGGGGTATCCCCTTCGGCTTCGCCGTAGATGGCAGGAGTCGTTCCGAAGGCGGTGCGGACACAGCGTCGCATATTCCGGACTGTGAAGCTGCGGCTTTGGCACATGGAGGGCGGTGCACCCTTTTTCATGGCAAGCATAGAGGAGATGGGGGTGGTCATTCGGTCAAAACAGGAGGCGAGATCACCGAAGAAGGAAGCGATTGTAGTGAAGGTGTAGCGTGCATATTCCCAGGTGAGAAGTTTCCTGGTTGCACAGTCAGGGGCGGAACGGTTGGGGCGGCCACCCCATTGACTCGATGATATGCCTGCAATCTCGGCATTGGCCATTAGCTTGCGGCCATAGATCTTAAGTGCCGTGTTGAAGTCGGCTTCCAGGAGTCCGATGATTCGCATCAGGTGGATCGAGCGGACGCCCATCTTCTTCTCGAGCATTACGTCGATGGCTGTCTCCCATCGTGTGTTAGAGAAGCCGTACATGAAGGGGAGTGACATCATGATACACATGTAGGAGCAGAGGTAATCTTTCTCGGCGATCGATTTCCACAGCGTATAGTGGAGGCCGGAGGGGGAGGAGGATGTTTTCTCGTTGGTGATTTTGAAGGCTTCAGCAAATTCTCTAGGGGTTATAACAGGTGGGATGGGTCGTAGGTCGCGCTCGGCGGGGGTCAGTTTGAACCACTTGACCCATGTCTTCATATCATCGGAGAGGTCGAGGGAGTCGACGTCACAGGTGCCGTCGAGGATGGTCTGGACTGTAGGGGTAACGCCATGGTCGCCTACAATGCGTTGGAATTCATCGCATGTAGGTGGGCTTTTGTCGTCAAAGACCTGTTGATGGTGGCGTTTGTTTCGCCGTGCGAGCCAGGATTCGATCTGGCGTGGGTTGGAGACTATAGACCACGTAGGGTCAAGGGAGGGAGAGGCTGTGGTACGGAAGAGGCCACAGTCTCGTACTTCTACATCGACTACCTTCGCCGTCGCAGGTAGGACTTTGAGGCTGGAGATGAATTCGTAGTGCTGGTCGAGCTCGTGTCGAGGGTGGGCTCGGAAGAGGCCATTGTCGAATTCAAACAGTTCGTCTGTTTTGGCGCAGTGGAACCATTTCTCGTTTGGCACTTTGATGTAGTCAAGGGAGGAGCGTTCGGGTTTCAGGATTGCTGAAAGCTTGCGGTTGATTTGGCGTTGGCGTGCAGCGGCAATCATTTCCTTCATGATTGTTTCCCAGTCGGTGTCGGGTCTATCCTTTTCGGCTTCCCGTGCTATTTCCTCTAGCCAGGAGGCTCTGTGTTCGCCGTCCTCTTTTTCGATGGCGCGTTTTTCGAGGCGGGCGATGCGGA
Source organism: Thalassiosira exigua (assembly GCA_036939895.1). Lineage (NCBI taxonomy): Eukaryota > Bacillariophyta > Thalassiosirophyceae > Thalassiosirales > Thalassiosiraceae > Thalassiosira > Thalassiosira exigua. The sequence continues at coordinate 7,483 of JALLPA010004849.1, read as the reverse complement.
GCTGACCTCGCGCAGCTCCGAGAGAGATGTTGGTATACCGGTCGGAGGGGAGTTCGAATAGTGCAGCGAGGCGGTGGATGACGGTTGTGTATGGCTTTTTGCGTCGGAGGCTAGAGCAGATGGCTTTCCAGAGCGTAACCTTTCGGCCCGCAAGGATAAGAGCTTCCGAGCGTTGGTAGCCTGTATCGGAGCGGCCGGCGCAATCAGCCGCCTGGATGATCGATTCGGTGATGAGGGTGTCGAGTTGTTGGTATCGGATTATTAGTTTTGTCATCTCAGGGTTGCCGAGTGAGTGGGATTCGAGTTGTTTGAAGTCGTTGGCAAGCTGTTGAACCTTTTCTTTGATGTGCATTGCTTTGTGCAGTTCGATCAGCTTGTCTTGAAATTTGTGTTTGCGGAGGGCGTTGCGGATTGTGAATTGGCGATCACATGGGGCTACGGGTTTGTAGACATCGCGGCCGAAGAGTGCTGTGATGTCGAAGTCGACCCACTGCAGTGCGTGGTCGGGGATGGTGTCGCTGGAGAGGATACCCTCATGAATACCAAGGGAGCCAGATTGGACGACGGCTTCCAGGACGAAGGTATCCCCTAAGATGAAATCGAGGCGGTTCTTCCCTCGTGTGTATGTTCGTGGAGGCGTTCCCTCATTGGTCGCAGCAATGAGGTCGTGTAAGTTATTCGCGAGAAGGAAATCCTCGAAGTGAGGGTCCTTGTCGCCGACGTTGAAGTCTCCCATAATCAGGGGGTGATAGCCTTTCTGGCGGTGTTCGGCAATGAGGGCGGTGATGTCGTCTAGGATTTGATTGCGAGGGTCTGGATTAGCGATGCCTTCACCTCGTTGGTGGACAATCTGTTGCATGTAGGCTGTATTCGCTGTGGTGCGGGTTCCACGCTTTTGGCAGACCCGGTAGGCGTTGACGAGGAGGATGCCATTGTCATCCTTCCCTCGCATGAGGGCGTAGGTGAATCGGCCTTGGGAGTCAGGATAACGTTTGAAGATGCGGCCTGCGACTTTGCCACGGGCAAGCAGTGCATTACCGCCGGGGAGGTAGGTTGTGTCGGATGTGGTCTCACTTGAGGCAACGACGCATTGGCCATAGCCGAAGTTAAGCTGTAGGAGGGACGCAAGTGTTGAACGGGCCTCAATGGTCCAGTTAAGGTTAGTTTCTACAAGACCAAGGATATCAATGTCGAGGTTGGACATGGCTTCGATTGGTCCAGATTGCGCATTGCTGAGCTTTGTTCCATTTGGATTTTGCAGAGCAAGCCTGAACACATTGTTCTGTTTGTTGGAGATAGTCGCTCCGAACGCTGATATTTCTGAATCAGTGTCGGAGACAGCGGTAGGAAGGTGGCGTTGGAGGAGGCGGGGGATACGTAGACGCATCAAGTTGGAGGCCGACGCTTAGCGGCTTTCGAAAGGTTGCCTCGGGGGCGAAGGGGGCCAGTGCTGGCGGAAGTACGGCGTACAGGTGGGGCACTCTGGGCACGAATATGCTCGCGAGCCATAGAGCGTGCATGACGGAGGGGGGTGAACCGGCGTGAGGTGTCAAGCTCAGCCGGGGTGGTGGGATTGGAGGTACCCGGACGGGCCGGGGTGGAGGGGCGTGAACGGGAGCGAGTGGTGCGAGGAAGAGGGGAAGATTTGGCTCGTTTCTCAGGGCCTTCATCAGTGCGGTGAGGGGGACGTTTGGTGGAGGAGGGGGGGGTGCCTTGGGCGGTCATGAATGACTCCTCTAGAGTCTCTCCGCTAATGGTGGTGTCGAAGAGAGCGGAGGAGCCAAGAAGGGAAGCGTTGATGGGAGAGATGCCTGTGGTGTGGGCAACGATGGAGGCTTCAACTTCGTTGGCGACTTTGAGCACTTCAGGGTTGACGCCCCGTTCCAGCTCGTCGGTGGTAGGGGTGGAGTTGGCCTGGGGGCGGTGCTCGGGAGACCGTTCGAGAGGGTTCGGAGGTGGGGGAGTCTTCTCAGGGAGTCGCTTCCTTGGGATGGGGAGCTTGAGGGCAGAGGGGGGACCTCGAGCAGTGGGCTTCGACGCAGCGTTGGAGGGACGCTTACAGGCAGGGGGGTCGACATCGCTATCGTTGTCGTTGCACAGGTCGATGGTGCCACCTGCTTGCGACGCCGGAGGGGCATCGCCGGAGACGTTGGCTTCAGCAACAGGAGGGGGGGTGGAGGGTCGTTTGCAGGAGTGATGCCGGAGATGTCCATTGGAGAGGCGGTGTTGTGGGAGGTGCGGGCGGCCGTGGGAGGGGGAGGTGAGGGGGATGGCTTGTTGCCGCCAGCGTCCTTGTTGGTATCTTTGCTCTTCTGGCGGCCCCGTCGGGGGCTGGCACGCGATTGATGCTCGTCTCCGTTCGTGGAGTGGGGGAGGCTGGAGCTGGGTTCTAAGATGGTGTTGATGTTGCGGAGGAAAGCCTTGTAGGCATGCCCGAAGACAGCTTTGAAGAGATCTTTGAATTTGTCCTCGCTCATAGAAAGGGAGGATGGCGTAGAGCCAGTGATGGCTGTGAGCGGGCCGGGGATGGAGTGATGATGAGTCATATCATCTCGCAGGATGCTTTGAACAGTGGCGGAGAGATCGGTGAAGGCGCAGGCGGGGCGCGAGTAGCGTTCGGAGGGGCCGCCAAGGGAGTGGAGGTAGGCGAGCGCAGGGTCCTCCGTCGCTGGAAGGGCCGGAGTCATGTGATGAAAGGTGACATCTTGGATGGGGGTAGAAATGTTCAGGGCATATCGGATGACATGGATAAAGCCGTTTTGTAGGAGGGCATGAAGTTGGGGGTGTGTGCCCTTACGACCCTGGATGAAGTAGCCCGACTTGTGGCAGTGGCTGATGTTCTCAATGAGATGCTCGTTCCAAGGGACGTCCACTTGTTCGTAGGTCTGGCCTTCGTTGAAGAGTAGTTCAGCAAGGACGGAGCGGTCGATGTTAGATCCAGTGGCCGGGTCCATGAGGTCGACCTGGGGAGGCAGGCCGCGCATGAGGAAGACATCGCGGTCAGCAATCCAGTCATTCTGGAGCTGGATGAGTGCTTCGATATTCGCCAGGGAGTTTCCGTCCGCAGGGAAGCAGGAGAAGATGTGGCTATTCCAAGTGATAGGGTAGCGGTGCCTCTGTTCTTTGGGGCACGGAGGGACGTAGGAGACGAAGGATGGGGAGGAGGAGGTGCGGGTGAGGATGTTACGCTCGAGGAGGATGATGTGGAAGGTCGACCACGGTCGCGAGACATCGGCAGCAGGAGCTCGAGGGGACGTGAAGGGACCGTAGTATATGCAGCCATCAGGGAGAGGGGTGTTGGCCATGTCGAGGCGTTCCTGGACTTCATCGACGATGTCATGTCCCATCTGGAAACGGTTGGTGTGGGTGATGCAGAAGGCAACCGTCCGCGTATCCTCAGCGGAGTGGAAGACTTCAAGGTTGGTACGGATGCTCTCTCCGTCGTCGTAGGATTCATCACCGAGTTGGCGGAGAAGACGGAGAGGCATGGAAGTTCGGACTTTGAAGAGGATCTGGACTGCGCCGTTGCAGCCGATCTTGGTGTTCTGGATGTAAGGCTCGGTACCGTGGCCATAAGGGAGATCGGAGGCAGTGCAGAGATGGCTCTCTCCGACTTCGAAGCGGTGGGGGACGACTTGATACAGATGGTGCATTCGGGAGGCAACCGAGAAAGCCTTTTGGTTGATAGAACGGAAGACATCTGGAACTAGCATGGATTCATTGACTGGCTTCTTGGTGTAGGCTAGGAGGCACTCCCGGACGGTGCTGGTACCGTCACGGCCGAGACCCCAGTGCGGGCCAGGGCGCGAATCAGGAGGTTCAGGGTCGGTAGGCATTGGGGTGGTCGAGCCAGATAAGGGAAGGTCGTTGACAAACTTGCTGAAGGCTCCAGTAGTGTAGAGCAGGGCGACGAGTTGAGGGTGGGTCAGGTTGCACATCGCTTGGTAGATGGTGGTGTAGTGGTCGGGAGTATACATTTGGAGGTAGGAGTAGAAGGGGCCGATGAGGAAGCGAGTCATTTCTTCTTTGTTGAGGCGCCCGAAGCGCATGGCATCATAGCCGTTCTGAGCAAACCATGTACCGGGTGATTCGGCATCTCGAGGGAGGAAGTCAGGAAGATCGTCTCGAGGTTTAGGTGGTGCAATGCCTTTTCGTGGGGATTCGAGGGGGTCATCGACAGATGAGATGTAGTCGTCGAGCTCGCGCTGGCGGCCGAGGTCGGAGCGTGTAGGAGACGGAGCTGGGACCTCGGTAGGGCCGGGGTTGAGGGCAGGGTCCGGGGTTGGAGTAGGAGCAGAGGACTGGGTGGTTGATGAGGAAGTAGCCGTTGTAGTAGCATTCGTTGCTACGTTGAGTGAAGGCTCAGATGGGTTGGGTACGTGGGAAGGGTCGATAGCAGGTGGGGCAGACTGCCGTGGGACGGTATCCCCGTATTGTAGCATTTTGACGATGGTGGTTTGTGGGGTTGATTCAGATCCTCGCTCTTCCTCTGGGACAGGGCTGAGGGACGTAGAAGGGTGGGCTGTTGATCGAGCTGAAGGCAGTTGGAGGGGGGCGGCAGGAGCGGAGTTGGCTCGGTCTCCACGAGCGGGGGAGGTGGTAGAGAGGGGGGGTGGGCCCGATGAGAGGCGGGCTTTCCGTCCGAATTCATCAACTAGGGCAGTGGCTGGAGTCGTGTGTGTCTGGGGAGGCGCTTGCTTGGAAGGTGGCGCAGACTTGGGTAGTGTTTCGGTTGGGTCGGTGTGGCCAGGAGGATCGGGGCTCGGGGCAGATTCAGGCCCGTTGGGGGGTGGGTTCGGCTGGGGGGGAGCGGCAGGAAATCCCTTCGTACGGAGTAGTTCGAGGACTTGGGGGTCCGCAAAGGCAAGTAGTTGGGGGTCCGTGAAGGCTTGGAGGAAGGCGGAGAGGCCGGCGGGAAGGGGAGGATCCGAAGAGGGGGGCGAGGTAGACTGTGGAGGCATCCCCTGTGCGGTGGCAGTCGGTTCCGTCACCTCAGGTTGCATAGGCTGGGCAGGAGGTGCTTCGTCTTGGGTTGGTGGTGGAGGAGGCCCTTCGTGTGGGCGGGGTTCGACGGGAGGCGGAGCAGGTAATGCTGCAGGTGGCTGGGAGGGGGGAGGTGCCGAAGGGGCAGATTGGTATCCAGGGTGAGGGGGGAAGTTCGCAGCAAGGTGGCGTTGTTGCTGGTCGGTGACAATAGTCGCATTGAACGGTTCGGTTCGCTGGAGTTGTTCCGGGGTGAGCGGAGAGGTGACGGGGAGGTTGGAGAGTTGGACGCTTGAGGGGAGGCTGTGGCTTAGTCCCATTTCGTGGAGGTAGTTGTGAAGGGCACCATGGGAACTGAAGAGGGTGCTGAGGTGCTCGGCGGTTTCATTCGCAAGGCAGTCCATCACAGCATCTTTGGCGGCTGGGATTGGGAGGAAGTTGCAGAGGTAGGCGCTGAAGAGTTGGCCGTATTGGTTCTTGGTTGCATTGGAATGATCATGTGCACGGAGGCATGCAAGGGGGTAGATCCCACCGAAGACGATGGGGGCCTCGAAGGAGAAATGTGTAGATTGGACGTGAATGTTGAGATGGGATCGGAGATGCTGGCATTTCCTCGTCATTTCGGCGCCAAGTGGGGTGTTCATGATGTCGATGAGCTCTTCATCGGCACAGCAGCTCACGTAGGTGCCAGCTTCGTTGTACCCCGCGACAAGGGGCCTCTTGAGACGGTGGGCGCACATCCAGACGAGAGCTCGTCGTCGTAGGGACGGCCAGGAGGGATGGGTAGAAAGGGTCTCGAAGTCAGCCAGAGACAATATCAGGGTGTGGGACATGTGGGCTAGGTAGCGTCGGATTACGACAAGGAGTGGTTCATCTTCTGACGGGTTGGTGTTGTTGGCAAATTGGGCGGGGATTGGGGTGGGGACACGCCCTCGGCCTCGTCCTCGCCCAGGTCCTCGGCCAGAGTTGCGGCTAGGGCGGCTTCGTCTGTCGTTGTAGTCATCGCGGGGGCGGCCGCGGTCGTCGTCTCTGCGACGGTCATCGTCTCTGTGACGGTCGTGGTTTCGGGGCCGGGAGCGAGGGCGGTCTCCTCGGCTGCGATCTGAAGAGTAGCCATCCCGGCGGCTGTATCCATCGGGGCTATAGTTGTTGCGTCTGTTATCGTATTGGTCATCGTCATCATCATCAGTGTAGTCATCGCGGCGAGAGTAGCGGGAGGATGTGCGGAGGGCAGAGGCTGGGATTTTCGGGTCAGGTTTGGAAGTGAGGGCGTCGGAGTAGGATTGGCCGCTGTTTGGGGCTGATGGGCGCGTTGATTTCGCCGACGGGGGCTGCCAGGATTTGCTGACAGATTGGAGTCGCTGTTGAATGCGCTCGGCAGCTGTATCATGGGAGTTGTCGTCGTTGTTGAGGACGGTTGCCATGGGATCAAAGGTTGGGTGGTGTCTGTTGATAGCACCCCCTTTGTCATTGCTTTGACGGGACGCCGCGGCAGGCGTTGGAGCAGGGGCAGCCCGGACGGAGGGGCGCTGGGAGTAGAAGGAAGAGGCACCAGCATCGGGCTGGGAGATGGAGGTGAAGGCGGAGGCGGAGGTGGAAGGGTGGTTAGGCCGGCGACTCGTGCTGGAGAGGAACGCAGAGCGATCATCATGATGGTGTGGCTGGTCGGGCTGGGCAGTCGTCGCGTCGGCGAGGGGCTGGTAGCGATTCGTTGAGGTAGCTTCGGCGGAGGAGGCTGCGCTGTCGACGCCGGGGCGGTGGGCCTGGGCGGAAGGGGCGATGCGGCGACGGGTGGGGTCACTCCAGCCGTCGCCGTCGGTGCTGGACGCGTCGCGGTCCATGATCGGGTTCGTTCTCAGCCGGATCTCCGTCGATTTCGACGGGGGAAGCGGCGACAGGGTCGGCCGGAAGGCGCTGGAGGGGGAGAGGCCAGCGGCGATCGGCGGAAAATTTTCTAGAAGGCGGGGGAGGAGGTCGGCGCTACGAGAGCGGCGGACGCCATGGAGCGGCCCCCGGAGGGGGGGGGCTCGATTCTCGCTAAATCGGAGGTTGAAGTAGCAAGGATAACGTAGGAATTGTAGTTATCGCCGGGAGAGTGGCGGGGGAGAGCGAGGAGGTCGCTGGAATTTTGATCGTTGGCTTTTTGGGAGGTACGGAAGGGGGAAATCATCTATCGATTGGGCAGACGGCGGGATTATGGTTGGAGATGGGAGACTCTGACCTTGTCACGCAAGTGTTGCCATTATTATGTGTGACACGACTGGCACCGGTCTTGATGGCTGCGGCTGCCTTCAGGCGGCCACTTTGATAGATATTTTTAGCCCATCCTCCCTCCCTGGTAGCTTCCAACTTCGTAGTGCCTGCCCACGCCAGTTGCAAGTGTGCTTAGAGCCAACTCCATGGCTGTTCTAGCCTATTTTTGATGGCTACACGAGCAGGTATTGTTGTTGTTGTGTGTCTCGGCTTCTGGATAGGTCAGCAGTGTCATTATTATGGGGTT
>JALLPA010004842.1:2318-19281 GCA_036939895.1 Thalassiosira exigua | reverse complement strand
TGGCCGCTCGCCTTCGGCTTGCGTCGAGCGTGGCTTTTCACGATTTTGCATTGAGGTCCATCTTCTTGTCACGATCCCAGTGTCGTTATTAGGTAAGGTGAAGGCAAGTGAAGGCGCTCGCTGCCAAGGACGGCCCTCTTTAGGATTGACTCCGGGCGGCACCATGTCGAAGGGAGGAGGTGACGGCGACGCCGGCGGAGGAGACGACAACGGGTGGGCAGCGGCGTCGGCGGTGGGACGGTCGGTCTCGTGGTCGGTGCCCGTCGTGGATCCGGACGCGTCCGCCTCCGCCTCGTCCTCCGTCCTGGCCTCCGTCTCGGCCTCGGCCTCGGCATCGGGTCGGTCGGTGAGCTTCCGCGACGGCGTTGATGATCGGATGAGGACGACGGCGATGAATCGCAGCGATGAAGGAGCGGGAGAAGAAAAAGAAGAAGCAGAAGAAGAAGAAGAAGGAGGAACATATATGAACCACGGCAGCCAGAGCGGCGGCCGCGGCGCGACGGAGGTCCTCTTGGCGGAGATCGCCGAGCTCGACGTCGCCGGGAGGGGCCGCATCTCTTTGGTGGAATTGGAGGCCTTTTTGGAGAGGAGGAGCTCGGCGACCTCGGCGTCTCTGCGAGCATCTTTGCAAGGTGCAGCCGAAGCGGCGGCGGCCGTGGCTGCGGCCGAAGTAGGAATGGGAGGCACGCCACCTGCCACGCCGAACGACTCCATTTCCCCCCGGAAGCAGCGCGTCTCCTCAGATGGGACAGAGGTTGGAGCGATGCAGGTGGACGAGCAAGCACCGGATATCAATCGGCGGTTCTTTTTGGGGCTGGACCGGCCGTCGGTGAGGGCCAGGCNGGGGCGGGGGCGGGCGGAAATCGTCGGCGGCGCCGGTGCCGGACCAGAAGAGGTCAAGCTCGGTCATTTCGGGAGGGAAAAATTCAAAACTTTCATGGTTGTGAAGCCAGGTGGCAGGATGGGGCCGGGGGATGCGTTCCCATAGGATGGGGCTCGTTGGGGAGCCTTGCCCAGGAGGGTCGGCGTCGGCGGCGTCCGCCATGGTTGCGACGGGAGGGAGATGATGAGGTAGGAGTTCCTATGTAGGTTATGGCATTTTTGGACGTGGCGACAATCTCGCGGATTGATGCACCTACGCGGTCACCATTGCCCGGAATTGTGGAGGAGCTCCGCAGTCCGCTTCTCCGAGACCTCCCGCCTCGTCGTCCTCCCAAACCTCGCCGCTACGCCCTCAAAGCCCGACCTCTGGTTCACCCAAGAAGAAGTGGACGAATTCAAGTCCTCGACCAAGGGACGCGCCTTAGTAGTCCAACATCACATATTGAGAGGAAGGATTCCCAGCGCCGATCATGTCCTGGGGCTGGAAAAGTTCCTCACCCCCGTGCTGGAGGAGGAATATAGGGTTCGAAGGCGGCGGGCGGTAGCTTCGGTACTGTCCAAGGCTCCGGCGGCGCTAGAGGAGAACGATCTACGCAGTTTGGCGAGGGCGAGCGCCCTTAGTACTCAATGGGCGAGAAGGCAAGCTAGGGCTGCCGGGCTGTTTTTGGAGCAGGACGTGGAGGCCGAGAGGGAGGCCCAGAGCAGACGCTCGCTCGACTGCTTCGCTGATGCAAAGGTGTTCCCGGTCAAGGACGGGCGAGCGGTGGACATGCAAGTGTGCGTTCCCCGCTGACCAGAATTAGATCTGCTACGATACATAGAAAAACAGAATGAAAATAGAGATGTTGGGTGCATTACTTGATATCGTTTGATAGTTTCATACCAGTTATTCATGGGGCTATCTCTTGCAAAGGGCTTCTCTTAGAATGCAGCGCAAGAAGAACAACAAGTCAGATGCTTGTAGTACTTCTCCGTTGTCGAGACAAACGAATGTGAGGTCGACGAGATCTGTAATGCAACTTACTCATTGGTGTTCTGTACAAACCAAAAAGGTATGTCGACAAAATATCTCTCTAGAGAGAGAGAGTTTCATGAGTGAAAAAAAGGTTCATGTGATGAATTGTGTACCTACGTCAGACGAGCTAGAAGTATTTGAAGGAGTTGGACTGTCTTTCCATGACGGTAGCAATACTTTGAGACTGTAAGCATGCAAGGACAGATAGGCACGGGCTTCTCAGTGCACCTGTAAGCACCCATTTGCGCAGAAAAGGACGCCTCGAATGGCTAAGAACCGCCCGAGATCTATGTTTGAATGGTGTGGTGACGTGTTGCATTGAACCATTGCTCATCTGCTGGCAGCAAATGACTTCTTTACAATTTTACACTGGTGAAATATTTTCTTTCATTATTAGATGCTCTCTAGTGCTCTGGAAAATTATGGAATTGTATTCAAGTGAGAATATGGTTTGTCCAAGACAATGCAGTTATTTCAAGCTCAAAATGCTAAGAACTCAGACAACGACACTCCCTGATTCATCTCTGCGCTCCTCCTCGTGCTGTAGAAGAGGATTGGCGATATCATCGCCCGGGCTATTTTCACCACTCTCACTACTGCTTCTTCGGCCAGCTTCATTCCAAAAGCAATAAAGGTCAAGTTTTAGCACATAGGCCAGACACTTCATCCGGCCCTCACCAGGATTCCTCTTTCTGAATGATATGTACCGAGGGCGAAAATACGCATAGGAGTTGAAAAGTCCAAAGAGCGGTGTCAAGACAACAACAAGGTAGTAAAGCCATTCAGGAGTGTAGTAAAGCCCTTCCGGAGAAATTTCTCCTTTGACGATGTAGACACCCATTATGTAAGTAGGGAAGTGAGCCAACAGGAATGCGCCCACGTAGCGCATGCCCTGCCAAAAGGTCTCCATTGTGTTTTGCCTCATTTTTTCTTGTCCCCTCGCAAGGTACTTATCCGTCTGAAGAGTCCAAGGTGATATCGTTGTGGGCAATGTGAGAAGACGCAAAGACGCATGGGACTAAGAAAGATTTCTTTGTCAACGACAAGAGAAATAGTTTGATTTCAATCGAACTCGCAAAAGCCATCGTCTCACCTTGCGCTCTTTAGACAAGACTTCACATATTAGCATGAACACCGACACGATGATGATTATATTGCAGAAAATGATGAATGCCCAAAAGAATTCCCAATATGGCGTTGCCCCTTTCCCACGCGTGCAGTCCACGTTGGGATTTTGTTCGCAACCCAGCGGATATTCTTCAAGGAAGCACGTAAAAGAAGCTGCGTTGTACATCCCAAAAAAGAGCGGGGGAACCGCGATCCCCAGGGCAATGATCACCGGAATTAGAGTGAAGGACAACCGAAGGCTCGCTTTGTTCAATTTTCTGTCCTTCCATCCGAAGCGGACAATGAGCCAGACTGGGTATGACAAACACTGGCGTCAGGGAGAGTGAAAAGAGAGCGACGATACTTTTCCGTCTGGAAACTCACACAGGACCATCAGGAGGGCGTAGTACATCATGTAGGCCACGGCCGAGAGGGCGACGATGAACCCTTGGGCGGTGCAAGATTGCGTGTTTCCCGAAGCCAAGTACAGGCCCGAATCTGGCGGAGCCATCCTAGCGTCCGTATGTGGGAGGGAATGAAAAAATATCAACAATAAATGACATGAAGGGCATCTGGGAACAGAGCGAGCGGCCCGGCCGTCGTCCTTCCCGCGTCAACGCACCAAGTGGACAGGAAGCATCCGAAGAAGGAAAACAGCCAATCCGCCACGCTGATGCAAAACACGATCGCGGACGTCAGCGGGACGGATTGTTTGTCGCGCCATCGGACGATGACGTCGCGCACGATGAAGGTGCCCGCGATCAGAGACAGGGCGCCTCCGACCTTGGGAATGATGGCGATGGATTTTTGGAGGGTCGACGCGCCGCCCTTCGTTTCGGGGTCCCAGGAGGGAGGAGGAGGGAGCCCGACAAACATTGCGCCGCCGTGAAGATGATGTGATTAGGATGTGATTTCGCCACCCCTTGCCGGCCCACACTGGCGGTTCATCGGCGCTGCCGATTCGCCAGAGTTTCCATCTTCTCAGCAGTGGCGTCGTCCACCTAGCACACGCGAGCTTTACGGGATCGATCAGCTTCAATAGGTACCCAGTCAGGCTCAGCCAGAGGGGGGGATAAGTAGTTACCTACCTAAATTACTAGTAGATTTGTCAGTCAGATTTTAGATTTAACAACTATTTTGCAGGGGGACAAGCTGCGCAAGGCTAGGCTCAACTCAAGGGGGGAAAAGAAGGGTGGTTGGGGGGGGTACGACGTACGATACCTACACTTCGAGAGGACCTTAATTAGTACTCGACCCCTTTATTGTGTTCGCGCGCTCGCTCGAATAAGCCTTTTTTTATAGGGGCGTTGAGCGAGCCCAGCGGTTAAAAGGAGACCCAGGGGGTCTTAATCTTACAACAAGCCTTCGTAGCTCAGCTGGTTAGAGCGTGGGTCTAATAAACCCAAGGTCGTGAGTTCGATCCTCATCGAGGGTAGTACCTAAACACATTTCTCGCGATAGCTCAGTTGGTAGAGCGGTGGACTGTAGTGTACCCCCGGTATCCAATGTGGTACTCAGAGTCATCCATCGGTCACTGGTTCGATTCCGGTTCGCGAGACTTTTTTTGTTCGCTCTCTTTGTTGCTGATCTACGATACCCTGTTATCGCGAACAATAAAACAATTTCAATTACTACTACGAATCGTTCTCAAAATGTTTCAAAAGTTGAAAATGCCTTTTGAGACAACCAGTCTCGCTAAAAATCCTGATTGGCAAACAACTCTGGTTGGATCCCGCTTTCATTTTTTGGAACTCCCAAGCCCCAAGCCCCGAGCCCCTGTCGTTGACCCTCACCCCATTAGTGGCTGGCAACCTCTGGCAACCATGCGGTGGCGGCGTTGGATACATTGAGAGCGAGGGCAGGGCCGGTGAGCTGGTGGCAGTGGCGGAGCACGACTCCGCACTTTGGCTCCCGCCGTCCGATCTTTCGGATCATCTGCCTGAAACTGAGGGGAGCGCTGGTGTGGATGGGGAGGCTAGGGGGGGGGGTAAGGCAGGAGCCAGGACAGTGGGATTGGGAGGGACAGTAAGAGGGGGGACAGGGACCGGTTATCAGCCGCTCCTGTCGAAGGAGGATCCGACCACGTCGGAGGACGAGGGGGGTCTTCAGTCGTCCGCGAAAACGATGAGGACGACGACCTGAAACTGAACGGGGTGCTGGGCATGGAGGAGGCTCCCGAAGGGCTCGGGAGCTGCCAATGGGGGCATATTCAATGTGGATGCCTTGGGTGGTGATGCCCAGGCTGTGGAGAACTCCACTTTGACGAACCCCTCAGCCGACTCCTCATTGAAGCTCATGAGCGGATCCGTGGACGGGATGAAAAAATACGTGGACCATTCCGGGAAGAACACAGAAATGTACGAGGCAAATCCTAATGGGTAGGATCCCAGCTTGGACGTGATGCTGTATACGGGCGTTGCGTTGGCACAGAATGAGGATCAGATGCAGACGTAGGAGGACGTGCCGGAATACGTTGCGGCCGAGATTGTGACACAGCTGCTGCCCAAGACGAAGGCGAGCAAGCTGGTGGAGGACATCGCAGACACGCTCGAGTTGGATGACGCCTACGAGGACATCGACTTGAACGTGACTTCCTTGCCGATGGAGGGGACAGCCGAGGCCGCCCAAATCGAGCGGTCCAAGCTGTGGAAATCCCTGATAGAGGACTACCAGGAGAGCGGTAAGTGTGAGGATACGTATCGAGACCAACTTCGTGGAAGTTCTTCTCGAACCGTTTTTGTCGTCGTAGCAGCTGAACGTCTGAGATCTAACATTTGTGTGAAAGTGGACGATACGTCGGACCGCCAATCCGGAGTTCGACTCCTCTCTCCTGAACGTCAAGTTCGACACCACCGGCAACACGGAATTCAACGAGGGGTGCTTCCTCACCCTCTCGCTGGCTGCCGTGGCCCATCCCAATATTTGCTCCGTGGAGAGCTGGGAATGGGTCGAGACGACCAACATGGTCCGTTCAGCAATCACTCAGAGTGAGCTCGAGGGTAGGAGATCTTTCTTCGATATAGGTTTGGATGGGAAGGGGCTGGTTGCGTCAACATTTCCTTTGCTTGAGCATCAATCTGACCATCATCAAGCATTTAATGAAACTCGGCACTGATGACGACGAGTCAGAGGATGCCCACCAGCAACCCTAAGAGCACCTGTATTTTAGATGAAGGATGGCGCTTCCTTGTTTTGCTGAGCTAGCAATGTTTCAGCGGAACTATACCCTTGCAGCTAGAATACTGTCACATCACCTCAAAGGATATGCACTATCGAGCAAAAAGACAGTAGATCCTGTGAGAGTCCTGAATTCTTGTGTAGAACATATTAACTCTGTAATTAGTCGATCAAATATCTTGGTATCTTCATCTATTGATTCTTTAACACCCCATGGTGGAAGAGTATGAAACCTCAAAGAGCCAAGTACCCACGGAAGAGAAGAAACTCCTTGCAGTTGTGATACATTGATCTCAATGCCCCAGGGCTCGTCACTGCCTGACCTCAAGACAACTTCGATCGAGGCACGAGGCGGATTTGTTCGCGAATAGGGATTTCGTTTGTGCTTGGTCTGTGCTCGGTGCTCGAGACCCGTTTGCTCGAGCCTCCAGTTTTTCTGGACGCATGTGACTACTACTCTTAAATGAGAGAGACCAGAGAGCATGCCTCGAGCCAGACCCACATCGAGCAAGCGATGAAAGGAAGAGGCACACGACGAACGACGACGGATCCGCCATTGTTTGGCCGTCTTTCCTTAGTAAAATTTTGAAATATTTTGAGTTCCGGTCCAACCAGCTTTGTTCGTCCATCTAGACAATCCACGACAGGAAGGAGAGTTTGCCATCCCCCCTCTTCCCCACTTTTCCCGTAAAATGGGCTTTCTCTTGAAACATGCCTGAAACGCGCATACAGAGACACCCTCAAACATACCGCCTCAAAGTAGATACAATTTTTACAAGTATAAGGAATTAGTACAATCGCTGTTCATCTTTTTCTGTCGGCAAAGTCTAGTGAGGAACAGAGCACCGATTTATAGGGTTCATGCTGTGTCATTGGCAAGTCCTAACCCTGTTTGCCCGAATCTACCAGACTTCTCTAAAGTTGTGACCGGCAAACGACGGGAGATCTCCCTTGAATTCTCCACAAACTTCAAACGTCAAACGTAGCCTTGGCCTCAATTTACTTTTCTCTTGAAGCGCGCATAGCCAGATTATCACATACACCCTTACAAACATAGACACACCCTCAAAACAATTTACAATCACAAGATACATACAGGAATCTGTAAGTAATTGTAAGCGTCCGCTTCGGCGAGGGCTGGAACAACGAAGGGAATGAAAAATTGCGGGAATAATTCCTTCTCATCTCTGATCTGTGACGCCGTACCGTGTACACCCTCATGTTCCTACAAAAAGCCATAATCGAGAGTGATCCTCGGACCAGAACTCCCCCGAATTCTCCACAAAAATCGGACGCCAAACCGAACTTCCTCTTTAATAGAGATTAGCCGCCTCACAGTGGCTAGCGCTGACGCGAACCTTGAGCGGACATTCTCCCAATTTTTCTTGTTCACGAAGCATTCCAGATGCCAAAAACATTCCGTAAAATTTCGTGTCCACGAAGCTCATTCGAAAGAACCAAACTCCCGACTGATTGACAGACAGCGGACGGATTTTCCAGTACCAACTGCCGCAGACTAGCCACGATGCGCTGTGCGCGGGGGCGATGGAGCGCACCTGATATGGTTCAAGCCATCAGGGTTGTCTGGTACGTCAACGCAATAAAAACACTTTACTCCTGACAGAAATGAAAATGCACGTAATCAGGCCACAAATGATTAGAAATACGCAAAATACACGTAATCATCTCCAAATTATCCGATTTAACTCACTCTAAAAAAAGCAGAGTTCGCGATATTTTCGTCCCCTTTCTCCTAAAATGTGTCCACGACACACAAACAAACACACAAACACACAAACATAGATAAACCCTCAAATTGATTTACGATCGTATTTCATGTAGGAATTATTAGTTCCTTGCATGTGCCTAGTTCGACGAGAACCAGAACCACGACGCGAATAGTAATTTGAGGGAATACTTCCTTCTCATCTGCGACCGGTGACATTATGCGCCTGCATGTTTCTGTCGAAAGTGACAACCGCAAGCGGTCCTCGGACCGGATCTCCCTCGAATTCTCCACAAAAATTGGACGCCAAACCTAACCTCAGCCTCTCGAACTTTTCGTCTTTAATATGTGTGCAACCTTTCTCTTGTACTAAAATTAACGGCCCCGAGATGTGTATCAGTTTTTACTGAGTTATCTTTGAATTTGAATAACTCGCGGCGAGGTGCGGCGAAGTCAATTTTAAAGGTCGATATTCAATGTCAAATAATTCCAACGATATCATTGTTACATGCATACCAAACAGACCAAGGACTGCATCTCTGTCTCGCTGATCGCGCACAGATTATTTTGTTGGGGCGGGGCGATAAGTTTTCGCCTAAATATGTAGATTATTATGTTGAGCGATGTAAAGTGTCTAATAATTAACAATTATCATTAATGTTTCATTCATTTCTTGGTGGTCATTTAATTTGTTTTGATTTAAATAGCGATAAACTAAATTCCAACATTCAATCCAGGTCTCAATATTTTTTGTCACAACACAAGTGTGACATGATCTGACTGGTCGTGAAGGTGAAGGCGCCCGCTGCTGTCAAGGACGACCCTCATCAGGATTGATTACGGGCGGCAACATGCCAACGACAGGAGGAGGTGACGGCGACGGCCGCGATGGGTGGGCGGCGGGTCGGTCGGTCTCGTGGTCGGTGCCCATAGTGGATCCGGACGCGTCCGTCTCGGCCTCGGCCTCCGTCTCGATCTCGGCCTCAACTGCCGCAGAGGGGAGAGCTGGGGCACCCGATACTCCCCGCACGCAGCGCCTCTCAAGCGATGGTACTGAGGTAGGGGCTGTGCAGGTGGACGAGCAGGTACCAGATATCAATCGGCGGTTCTTTTTGGGGCTGGACCGGCCGTCGGTGAGGGCCAGGCAAAGGAGGGAGCGGGCCAGGAGGAGGCGGGAACGAGAGGAAAGGGAGCGCCGAGATCAGGAAGAACAGCAACAGGCCTCTCAAAGCAGTCCAGACCAGCACCCGATCGACAGTGACTCCGGGGCAATCTCGCGGAACCATCGCGGAGCGAGTCACAATTCGAGCGGGGGCTCCAATACGCGGCGGCAAACCACCCACGCCGCATCAAGCGACCGTCGAACGAGTCACCGTTCCAGCGGAAATTCGGATCCGCGACGGCACAGCATCCACGGCTCGTTGGACCGCAGGAGACGAAGCTCGTTGGATCGCATGAGGTCCGTCATCAACGCCCGATTGGGGAGCATCAGCTTGCCGTTCGTCCAGGCGCACTTGGTGCAGGAGGCCTTGGGGGACGATTGCGACGACGACGATGGCATCGGCAACGGCAATGACGACGACAACAACCACAACAGCGGAAGCATCGACGATGGCGACGACAACCATGGCGCCGGCGCTCGCAGCCGCCGCACCTCCGTGGCGGCGGAACAGATCTTCGACGCCACCCCCGTGAGCTTCTGGGAGCGCCGGTGGAAGCTCGTCGCCTCGGTCATGTGCGCCGCGGTGTTGCTCTTGACGATCTCGCTGTCCATCACGCTGGTCGAACAACAGACGTCGAAATATCCGACTCCGGGGCTGAAGCGGACGGAGCCGCCGACCGCGAGTCCGTCGTTCGATCCGCGGCCGACGCTGGCGGCGGTGCGGGAGAGGGGCGCGGTGAGGTGCGGGCTGGGGGAGAAGGAGATCGCGTCGAAGGATCACTTCCGGTACCACTTGGTGAGTTGCTCGGATTCGTCGGCGGCGGCGTCTCGAATCATTGCGCTCTTGCGAGAAGTTACCTCGACGAAGTGAGCTCGAGCATGACGAATACCTCAATGGGAATTCATGCAACGCTTGGCCGCTTGGCATGCTTGGCATCTGAGCAGAATGGGAGTGTTCAAACTGAAAGGGGAATTCGGCCGTAAGGGGGTGGATATGAGACAAGCGCAAAGCCGGGGGATTTATCCAAATGAGAGCCATGTCATTGGTGTCATGTCGCGTTAGACTGAGCGGTTACTTTGCTCCACAAGGGCTGCGCTGCTCGTGGTGTCAGGAGCAATTGCCAACTAGGGTCATTTCGGACTCGCTGCTCCATCCCATTGGCATTGCTGAAGCTCAGTTTTGCTGCATCTGGAACCGGCCGTCCTCGCATTGAGTGTCTTCGCTGCTCGTTTTCTCCGCTCAAGCCCCAGCCGTCTCTTTTCTGCGCTCCCGTCCTCCTCCAGTGCCGATCCATCGCCGCTGTCATCTTGGGCGACCCGGACAAAGTCGAGGGCGTTCCCGTGACGTGGGAAAATAGGTTCGAGAAGCTCCGCGACAGAGAAACCGACGTCCAGATCCAATTGGAAACCCACACACTCGAGAGGGAGGTCAGAGAGGTGAGGATCATGCTCTCGATCCCACGTCGATTCGCCAAAAACTCGATGTCGTATTCTCAAGCAACGGCAATTTGATCTGTGAAATTCCTCCTCTTTTTCAAGCCGACGACAGGGGAAGGCTTCACGTTTTCCAGTCCCTATTACTATGACGGCTTGGCGTACATGGGAAACAAATCGTTCGTCGACTGCGCGGAACAGCAAAAGCGCTATGCAGAGTGCGCCGGCCTATCCATTTGCGCCGTGGCTTCATCCACGCACTTGGACATGTTGAAAAGGCGGTTCCCGTCGGACTTCTTGGTAGAGATAGAACACCACACCGTGGAAATGTTGTTGGATGGCGACTGCGAAGTCCTCGCCGGCGATCGCTCGTATATGGTGGAACTGCACGAGAAACTGATCGATAGTGACTTTGTGGTAGGGAAAATAGTAACGGCAAGTGAGCCCCTCGCAATGGTCACAAGGAAAGGTGAGAAAGGTGATAGGGAATTCTCGGACGTGGTCAATTGGGTCCTTCAAGCGCTCTTCTACGGAGAAGAGCAAGGTTTGACGAAAGATCCAGCGCTCTGCCAAAATACCAGCCTCTCCCAAGCATCGGATCTGGACTACATGAATGCAGTCTACTGCGTCGGCAATTATGCTGAAATTCTCACCGGCCGTTACGCAAGTTATCGCCACATGAATAAGATCAATGATGGTACCACGGGCATGGTATTTGCCATTCCTCTGGGTAGTGTGGAAGTTGAGAATGATGATGTTGATATCAGCGACACACATTTGCTCCATGTTAGGAACAAAAGCGACATAGCCTGTGGTTGTGGCAATTTACGCTGCGGTGTTTTTGTGCCTCGTGACTTTGACGGCAACATCACAGAGAGCGATGGACTGGTCGGCATGAGCGTCACATATTGCCAAACCCTAGGGGCAGCGCTTTTCAATGGCTTCTACGATGACATTGCTTGGTTCACATACTCAGAAGATGATGAGAGTGCGTTTCATGCACTTGCTAATGGGACAATCGACGTACTCGCTGGAGGCAGAATTCATAAGAAGTATGACTTCTCGAGCCCCGCATTTGCGAGTGGATTTTATTATTCGTCGCCGTATTACTTTGGCAATGAACCCTTTCGGTAGGTCTCTTGCGTTATGAGTCATCATTATTTGTTTTGGATCATTTGGCTCTCACAATTTACAGTGATGAAGTGAGTTTTTACTCTTTGGTGACGCGGGAGGATGATCACTATTTCTCTTCGTTTGTAAACACTGTTGTATTAGCAACAATTCACGCCTCCCAGACGAAAGGCTGGCAAGCGCCATTGATTTCATTGTTTGGACCCAAGTTTACTTGGGCCCTGAAGGATGCAATTAGCTTCGGTAAAAATTATGAGCAAATTTACGAAGAGAATTTCGGTGAAGTTTCAGGAGAGGACCGTGGTCGGAATGCGTTGAATGCAGGGGGGCCTCAGATCAACTCTTTCCCAGGACTTCAAACATGAGGCTACTAATAACCACTTCATCAAACCATCAAATTTATTGAAAAGGATGACAGGGAAGCATAGAGATAACTATTACTATTCATACTTGCCTTGACCAATTGGTTCAGAATATAAAGCTCCTCTTACAATTGGCCTCTGGAATGCTCTGTGAGAATACCTCCCCTGAACGTTTGCTTGAAAAATGATTTTTCTGACAGGCCCAAAACACAAAACATTCAACTAAACGTGTGCATTTTGATTTTGTTTAGACAATCACAATATGGCCCGTGTTTTGTTGTGTTGCATCAATATTCCCAATGTGATGGAAATCAATGCAAAAAACTTCACTGGAACCCCATAGCTGCATTTTGACAAGGCTCCAAGACATTGGTAGTCAACAAATGAATGAGGGGCAAATTTCACTAATTTGACGGAGGGAGGTGTAGGGGCAGGTAGTGTGAGACACATGTAATGCTTGGCGTCCGAGCAGAATGACAATCGTAATCGAGGATCGACCCAGTTTACTGCCCATTGGATTCTCCGAATAACTTCGTTTCTGACTCGGTGCTCCCTGCCCCGCAGAGAAAGCTTTCATGGCTGAGTCCCGTGTAAGCGGCACTCATGGAACTTTGGGAATTTATTGGCCCAAATCAGTGGATCTTATGTCCAAAACTTCAGAGCCGCTTTTCTGATTTTATGAAACTTCCGATCACTAACCTTTGGTGCGAATGCACCACCAGGGCGCAGCAGGCTGGTGTGCATCCTACGTAAGGGACTATTTGGTACATGGAACGGGGGGTACGTATGAAGTAGGTTCTCCAAACGTAAGGTCGCAAAAATACCCGTGGGTACCATACTTACTAAACGGATAATTAGCGTCTATCCTGCACGCCAGGGTAGGGCGCAGCAGGCTGGTGTGCATCCTACGCAAGGGACTATTTGGTACATGGAACGGGGGTACATATAAAGTAGGTACTTCAAACGTAAGGTCCCTTGCGTAGGCTGAGTTATTTGAGCACTAAACACGATTTCTTTAATTTTCGGCAGCTACATACGACGGTAGGTAGATACTCTTCCTCTCAATGATGTAGATAGCACAGCATAGCATGCACCTCTTGCTGCATGATATTGCTTTGACCTACTTTGACCAAGGCGTCCCTCCTCAGAAGACACTGATGATCACGTGCCATCGTGGCAAAAAGCATTTAAAGGTAACTATGATCGTTGAGCAGGCGCTGGCTTGACGTCCTCGGGCAGTGGGCCGGCGGCGTCAGAGTCGTGGCTACGCATCGCTCTCGCCTCCTTTTGATCCTGCCAACCACCCTCCCCCTCGCCCTCGTCACCGTCGCCCTCGTCCTCTTGCTCAATAAGGCCGTCTTGCTCCTCAGGATCCACCCCCTTTCGCTCCTCGCGGCCGCCGTCCTTCCTCCGGCCTCGCCCGAGGCGGTGGGCTCTGATGCAGGGGCATCGACAGCAGGGAACGGCGGGCTGCTTTTCTGCTGCCCGAGGTATCTGCGGAGGAAGAGGCTCCTTTGCTGTCACTGACAGCCGCCGTGCTGTCTGCGGAGGCCGGAGGGCCTTCCACGGGCGTGGGCCATCTATTGGGAGTCTTGGTGCCCTTGGATAGGAGGGCGCCCCCAAATCGCTTCCTAAGCCCCTCAAGGGGCTCGATCGGGGAGAAGAGACCAGCTTCTCCACCTTCTCATTTTCTCGGACTTTGTCCTCTTCTGGGGGGATCGAGGGGGCGGCCTCCTCCTTGGGCGCTGCAAGCTCTGTTGAAGTGCCCGAAGCAGACTCTGGCGGCGCGGTGGACTCGGCTGAAGGTGCATCAGCTGACGTCAACTTTTTGGCGGCGACCTCCGTAGGCGTCGGCGCCCTCACAGGAGCAGCCTCTGCCTTGGGAGCATTGTCCTCGAGAGGCTCAGTTGGTTTAGCCTCTTGCTTCTTTTCATTCCTCCTTGAGGACTTCTTGCTCATCTTGTTCCTGCTGAACTTTGTGGACTTGACCGTGCACGAGTCCTCGTCGTCGCCCTCTTCGGGGAGCCTCCTCATCCATTTCTCGGCCGCTCTTACCTCGTTGTCTGCTGCGTCAGCTTCCTGCAGAGTGCTCTCGAGCTTCTTGTCGAGCTTTTAAAGGGTTCCCTCTTTTACATGCCGTCTGCCGTTGTGCCCTCCACGGTCTGGCCTTCCATGCCCTTCTTGACGCGGAGCTTCAGGGCATCGGCCACTAGGTCCGCGGTGATGATGTGGGCGAATTCTACGGGCTCCTTGAGCTGCTCGTCAGTTATATCAGTTTTGACGTCTGCATCTGTGGCCACGGGGATCAACCTGGGGCTGGATTTGGGGGTCGCCTTCTTCGTCGGTGGCTCGGCCTCCTCGTCCTTGGAGGACCCCTTGGACCCCGACTTGGCCTTGGGTGGCAGGGGTGGCAGGCCCTCTTTGTTCAAGTTGGGGTCGGCTCCTCCTCCTCCTCCTCCTCCTCCTCCCACGATCTTCAAGAGGGCGGCAGTGGGCGGCTTCCTGACCGGGTCCTCGTGCAACTATTGCTCCCGCTTTGGTTGGTCTTGTCGCTCTTGTCCTTCTCGGCGCGTCGTACCCTCTGGCTGACCGTCCAACTCCTCCCACTCCTCACGCTCCCCGCCTTGCTCTTATCATCGCCACCTTCAGCTGCGTCAACATCTCCGCTGCCCTCGGCCACGGGAGGAGCCTCCTTGCTCCGTCCCTTGGAGTGCGACCTCAACTTCCGCGTCGCTGATCGCAGCGCACGGCCCGAACACTGGCCCAACGAGGCCACCCCCGAGGTGGCCGTGGGTGTGTTACCAAAGACAAAGAATTTCTTACCCTTGCTCTCCGAGCCATTCACGCCTTCGGCAGGAGGTGGGGGGCTTCCCCCAGGAGCTGTCTGTCGTCTGAGCCGAGATCTCCGAGATGGGCGAGTCACGGGGGGCGATGACGGCCGTGTCGTTGCCGGCGGGGGTCACCGTAGCAGTCTTGATCGGGACCGTGATGACGTCGGACAGCAAGGAATGCACATGTTTCTCCTCAGGCGACAAAATGCGTCGCATTCGCATCGTCTGTCTTCCCATCGCTCAGGTCCTCGCATTGCCCGCGTCCTCGCAATCTGCCGTGCGTCGGAGCGGCGAAGGGAGATCCGTCTCTTTCAAGGGCCGAAGGAAAAATTCCGTTCTCACGACATCGCCTCATTTGGCGGACACCGTCTCGTCCATGTGCATCCTCATTGTCACGTCCTCCCGTCCTGGTTGTCGCGTCGTCTTTTCGCGGTTTTTGTCGTTAGAAGGTGCAGCCGCACTACGGAAGGTACGGCCGAGGCGGAGCTGGAACGGAGGGTGACGAGCGGCGAAGGAGGAGGAAGATACGCCGCACATCGCTGCCCGACGTCGTCGGCTTCTCCGTCACTGGTGTCGGTGTCCTCGGCTTCGGTGCGGCGGAGCCGCATCTGCATCTCGAATCCATCCCCCGGCTCAACCTTGAACGGATCGGAGGTCGGAGGATCGTGCCCTGCGAAACGAGCGGCTGTGGCGAGGGCGCGGCGGAAACAGCGGAGTGAGGGAAGTGGCAAACGGACGCGCAGCGGCGACATCGGGGGAATACGCAAGAGCGGAGGTGGACGAAAGGGCAGCTACTGTCGCGGGCGGCGGAGGCGGAGGTCAAATTTTATGTCATTTCTGCAAGGAGATCGAGATCGAGAGGAGCGGACACAAAAGTAGAGAAATCGTCTTTACTGCTCAGCCTACTCGGGATAAAGGTGCAAAAGTACCCGTGGGTACTTACTAAATGGATACTTAGCGCCTGTACATCCTGCACGCCAGGGTGGGGCTCAGGAGGTTTTCAAACCCAACTGGCATTGTATCTCGATTTTGGGACTTTGTGGTATGATATTCATTCTGCAAAGTCGATAAATAACCATTTCGGTCTGAAACAGATGTGTTGATCGTGCGAATTGGGGGTGCTAATTCTGCAAAGTCGATAAATAACCATTTCGGTAGATCTGAAACAGATGACGTGTTGATCGTGCGAATTGGGGGTGATAGATTTCGCTTAAGTATGTGAATAATCAATTGTCAGCGACATCCATAAACGCATTTTATATCTATTTAATCGCTATTTGATTTCTTCTAGGTAAATATCGGTTAGCTGCGGCTTTTCGATCACATCTTGAGTATGTACGAAGTACACATTGAAGCACTATTTTGCGATTATTCTTATTGTATTATTCCTACGTACATAATTTTTTTACATCTTGAGTATGTACGAAGTACATATTGAAGCACTATTTTGCGATTCTTCTTATTGTATTATTCCTACGTACATAATTTTTTTACACCTTGAAGATGTTATCGGTACATATTCAAGCACTATTTGTGAAATGTTACGAAAGATAGTATTCCTACGTACCTGCGTTTTACCATGAAGAACCATGGCGTCCGCCCCTGTTCCTATCCCCGCCCGTCCCCCTCCTCCCTGACACTGCCGCAGCAGTCCTTGAGTGCCTACATGAGTTCAGGCACAGAAGACGTCGCCATCGCGGGTTTGAAATAAAAAGGCAATTCAAATCAAAAGATACATTAGCTTAAGTTGCTACCGAGGTGTAGGTCTATCTTGAGCCTTTCTGTTTGAGCCACAGACCAAAGCATGGCGTCCCATTCCTTGCCGACCCGGGCTGGGGGTTCTAGTCGGTTCCCAAAAACGGATGCGGCGCGCCTCGTCGGAGGAGGCCCGTTGTCGCACCTCTCGGCGTTTCGGCCGAGAGGCGGACACGAGGCCCGGATGCAATCCTCGAGAAGACCGCCGGTATTGCACGTCGAAGCTTTTGACTCTAGCTCGTGCTTCTCCGCGGACAGTTTTGCGTTGGTGGGGGGGGACGGGGGCGCAGGGCGCGGGGCTCGAGCTCGGGGCTCGCTCGAGCTTCGGCCGGAGCTGGGGCTCGACCTGCGCGGACCATTCCACGTTAGATGCTTCGGCTC
>JALLPA010004825.1:0-10077 GCA_036939895.1 Thalassiosira exigua | reverse complement strand
GAGGGTCCAAAAACATGAGATCAGATTCTTGGCTTAATATTTGGCCTAGCTCGTCTCGGTATAGTCAAATTCCTCGTGAGCGGTCGTCCAACAAAAGGATTAGGCGGGAGCGCACGCAAGTAGTATATATATTGTTTCTCTAACGTACTGTTTTATGTGCGTCTCATTGTCCGGTGCAGAGCGCGTACATGGATGATTGGATCGAAGTATTTGAACCTGATCGATTTTCTTGTTATTATTGCATACAAGAGAAAGATTTTGACGTAATTCATAATTTGGCAAGGGATTTCGAGTTCATCTGACGCCAGCAAGAGAAAGTGTTTCATTCAATACAACTTGTATTTTGCAAGATGTCGTGATAACATGATAGTTTAGAATATGAGGGTTTTGTGAAAGCTTCATATTTTGGTTTTCATCACAATTTTAAAAAGAAGGGTTTTTCAAAACTATTACCCCTTTACATGGTGGGTACTAGTAGACATTGTACAGTGATAAAAAATATTAAGGTTAGAGAAAACATCACCTAAAATGTCAAAGTTTTGTTTTTTTCATAACTTTCTGAAATGCATTACAATTTAAAATTGTCACAAATTACTTTCCTTTTGAAATATGAAAGACGAATGTACGTATTTTTCTTGTGAAAATTTTGTTTTGTTTTGAAAATTTGTCTCTATCCGTTCATCAAAGTAGCGGATTTCTACCGATTTGATTCCATTTTTGGGTCTAGCGCAGATTACTCTCAAGTTTCGTGAAATCACAAGTTCTTTACCCGAATGTCCGAAAACATCTCTTTTTATGGTTAAAAACTCACAACACTAACACAATGGTGCCAGTGAGATGGATAAGAGAAGTGAGGAATTTGAAATTGTTGTGTATTCATGTGATTGATTGGTAGAAACCCAAAGGTATTTTATCCTACCTTGCTGGAAGCTGTGATTTTTTACTAGACAGTAAAAGTAATTGTCGCAGATAGATTGCTGAAAATGTTTAACTCTTTGTGGGGGAGGGCAACATCGGACAACAAAATCTTGTTGTCTGGGTGGCTGGCGGCTGGCAGTTTGTTGTGCGTGACACACACAATAACCGCGTCGTCTATCGCTGGCGCCGCCCTCCGTCGTCCCGCCAACGCCACACCCCCACAGAGACAGTGCGCTGCACGCCAACCGGAACATTTGCTTTCCAAGATGTCGGCGACTTCATCACAGATTCTGGCGGCAACGGAAACGCTTGTGCAGTGCCAATATTTGGCATCAAAGGCAGCGGCCGCCAATTTCGGCGGTGGATGGCCCAAAAAGCTAGGTAAAATAGACCACTGACGTACATAGGACATGCTCTTTCATTAGNATGGCCCAAAAAGCTAGGTAAAATAGACCACTGACGTACATAGGACATGCTCTTTCATTAGATGCAAACGGCTGCCAAAAACTTGGCAGCTGCTCTCGATTGAATAGCAAGAAAGATCTTCTTATGGAGATACATATTGCACCTCTAGGGGTTTTCATCGTCCAAAGGGGGGCTCCGCAGCGGCGGCGGAATATAGGCCATCGTCAAATGATGGGAAAAAGCATGTAGTTTTGTGGTTTTTGGTGTCACGTGTCCACCATCCTCGACAAAGAGTTAATGAAAAGTGTCCACTTCTTAATAATTTTCACTTTTTTAAACAAAAGGCTGCTTTCCCTCAGCTTCAATGACGTCCAAAGAAGCGATAGATGTATGTAAAATGAAGGTGCCACCCATGCACTGCAATAGAATAATTGATAGAAATGTTTGGTGTATTGGTGATACAAACAGCGCAATCAAACAACAATCCAATCATATTTGATTCCACCAACCCCAATCGTGCCGAAAGTTAGCCAAAAATTAACCCTAACTCTATCCTTTGCGGTCTCGTTCCATACAAACAACATTTCAACCACAAATTCAATAATAGACAAAGATATACAATGATTCCAGTTGTGCGTAATTCATTTCAACAGCCAAGCAAATAAACCTAATAGCATGTCACCACCATTCATTGCACAGAATCTCACTAAACTGGCCCGTCTCTCCCTTGACCCCTTGGTCCTCCTCGCCCTTGGCCGGTCGAGTGGCACTTGCTTGTCACCTCGTCCCCGGCTAGCGTACATCCGATGCTCACCCGCCTCCATCCAGCTGGCCTGCCACGCATTTATGGGGGGGGTGGCACGGGTCGTCAGATCATTTGAAGGCGGGGGGACAAAAAACTCACCAACTCGTAGTCGCTCGCTTGTCCCTTGCCCCCCCCTCAACGCCCCCAGTCCGGTCATGCGACATTCGCTCGTCCCCCCATCCCCGGCCGTCAGTTGTCTGACGCTTGCACATCTCCATCTGGTTGGCCTGCTTCGCTGCCCTGGGGGGTTGGGGGGTTGGAGGGACAACGGGTTGGAGCTAAATCGAAAAAGAAAAATGATTTCCACCGAGAGCCGACCGATGCACGTATGAATTTCGTTTGTTTTGTCTCGTGCTCTTTTGCTACGCAAGTAAGGTACAGTTCGTTGCGCAAGCAGCAACGAGGCACGAGATACGCGCTGGCTTTTGTGATAAGGTGCGCTTCTCATTGATGAAAAATCACAATATACGTTGGAATAGTACAAGTCAGGCTGTAGAAAAAAAAATCTGAAAACCACACAGCCTATCAACAAACCATTAGTTTAAAATAGTACCATGAGTAGTTACGTAGATAAATGTTTCTTTATTGTATTGATTTTTCCGTGGCCCACATGCATGGGTTGGTACTATTAAGGAATTTTTGGGACCGAATTAAGAATTTCGCTTGATAGTTGGTAGAATTAGGGGATTGGTGGAATCGTGGGAGTGTGCTTTGCGTCAAGGATGATTGTGTGTAATGTTGATCGGGTGTGATTATTTAAATACAAACAGACAATTATCCTATCGCAGTGTGTGTCCTTCTTCATATCCTCTTATCTTAGATAATCTGATGTGGCAGGCTATCAGTCAGGGTTAAATAGCGCATGCCAGTTGGTAAGACAGTAACATATATCTGATAGCTTAGATATTTTCACAAATGAGTGTCTTCAAAAGACCTCTTTTCCCCCGCCCGGCATCTTCCATAATTTTTCAGTTGACTTATTGCCATCAAGAGGCCTAACTCCATATATATTTGAAAGTACAGCAAACAGTTAATTAATCATTTGAAACTTCCAGCATGTGTGTAAGATAAATTGCCTGCGAAGGGAGGCGAAGATGGTGTCCGTGGACCTGCTGTTCTGGCGGACGGGGAAACCGGGGGGGGGGGGTCGCAGGATAGATTGCCTGCGAAGGGAGGCGGAAGGTGGTGTCCGTGGACCTGCTGTTCTGGCGAACGGGGAAACCATCGGCTGAAGAGGGGGTCCTTGCAGGGGGGGGGGAGCGAGGGGGTGTCGTGGGTGGGGCGAACGAGCATCTGCCCCTCCTTCCGTTCTAATCGGAGAAGCATTTGCACGTCGACGGGGTGGAAGCTATTGGTGCGGGCGAGGAGGAGCAGGGGGCGGGGCGGAACCACATAGTTAATTGTACTACTTAGCATACGATAAAGCGCCATAACCATCCTCTTCAAGGTACATAGTTTGTAGTAGTTCTCCTGTAGGATCCATGCCATTTCTGATTGGATGGCGAATTGTTTATAAAACCGTTGGACATGAAAATGGTATTGGACAAATGTTTGTCCATAGTGGTCGTTGTACGATCTATAATGATTGGTCATAAAGTTGTTTGTACTAGATTGGTTATAGACTTGGTCAAAAGCCATTTTTAGGATATATTTGATCATAATGGCATCGCAGTCCCGTTAAGGGGTATCATGGGACTCACTCACGCGGGAGTATGCTAGTAACGGTTTTTTGACCAAATGTATAACCAATTGTCGAAAACCCTGAATATTAGTTATTTTTTGTTGATCCTGTTATGGACAAACATATGGCCAAATAATTGATTGCAGTGAACTCTATCATGTGTTTGGGGAGAGATAACTGTGCTCTGATGCCGTAGCAGATATCTGGGCGTCAAGAGAGAAGTTTGAACATGTATTGCTTAGGTAGAAGATGTTGCGGATGGCATAAAGTGTAAATTATAAGCATTATATATGTCGAGAAATAGCCAAGGTAGAACACCAAAAGTCCACCATGCATGTCATTCACTGTAGAATATCCAATAGTGGTCACAATGTAGCTTCTCGGAGAGTCACTTAAGAGCTCCAACTAGATTCAATTAGAGTTCTCATCACCCATCTTTATTGTTCATAAGTATGTGTAGTAATCTCTTGTGAAAAGGCGACGTTGCACTTTGAATCTTCCATTCAACAGTGTTCTGGTGCTCACTTGGTTGGCGATGCTGACTATTGCTAGGTTACTACAGTTACTAGCTTCGTAACACGGCTGTGGACATCAATCTTCCTCATTTGGCAGCAGGGGAGCCTCAATCTCTGGTTTAAGGCTACGTTGAAGAGGATGCAGTCGACCTTACAAGCCATGAGCACTCACTGTTAACTGTGGATTCAGATAACATTCATGATCATATTGAGACTGGTGTCCGGCACTCAGCCTTGACGGCAACCATAGCCACATATAGGCGCATGTGTGATGAGTGCTGTGGTCGCGACATCTGAAAGATATGGATATTGATGTGCCTGACGACTTTCTCAAGAACCATTCCTGGACAGGCCAGGCCAATGTAATGCTGGCAAGACACATGCCCAAGCACTGCAACATGTTCATCAAGCTCATCGAGGCAGCTGAACATATGCCAGTTGAGATGTCCAACCATGATTCTTGTGTCACTCACCTCCTTGACTCCATCATATACAAGGACCCCAAGGTACGAGTCTCAATTGAATTATGACACCGGCCATTTGTAAAGCTATAAATCTGAATTATGATGCAAAGGAGAAATTCACGTAGGAACAATTACATAGCTATTTTTTGGCTGCCGATCCGCCGTCGATGAAGTGTTATATCCACCCTCCCTTGCCAAGATTTTCGGCAAATCACAACATAGGGGTAGGGGGCGCTTTAGATCGAGCATCTAAAGATCTTCAACTCAATGAGAAGGATATCGGTTTTGGCCGGGATGCGGTCGAAATTGGTGCTAACCTCTCTCTCTCTCTCTATCTCTAATCTTTGACGTGTGTTTTTTTACACTAACTGCCACTGGATGACCATCATTGCCATGATGTCCGCCAATTCCGACCACTCTGCAGGCAATTATCCGCCACCTATGGCCCACATATGCATCGGCATAGATGGACCACTGCGTAGAGGTGGCTGGTGGCCGCGGGGCCCGCGGCCAGTCGTAGGGGCATTAGATGCTGACGGACAACATTGTCGCGCATCGTCAAAAAATGTAATTCTGCGGGCGCCAGCGGCGATGGTCAAATTTACATACTTAAACTAAATATCATTGAAACCCCTTCCTTGGCGTCCTTCATTAGTTAGTCTACTAGCGCTATGCCAAGTCCCAAGGGCAGTATCTCACGGGTTGGGCCACTTGGGGCATTGGCGGATGCCATGGTCGTAGGATGGTGGAGAAAATCTGAATTATGATGTCTCGATCTTTTTTTAGACGGGGATAAAGTTTATTGAGCCACGCGCCGGATCGGGTGCACCACGCACATCTGCACGTACGTATGGTCGGAACGAGCTCACAAGCAGTATTTAGTGAAAGCTTGGATGTAACACATCATAATTCAGTTGAGACTCGTACTCACTGGGATCATGCTGCTGTTTTCCAAGAGGAGGCAGGCAAACTTTCTAACTTTGATAGCACCATCGCATCCCTCCTCATGAACTGCCCTGTCGCAAAGAAACAGCAGGCCCATTGACACCATGTTCTACAGGCTGAGATTTCTGACCTCGCCGGCAAAGGTGGCAGGAATGGCAAAGGGAATAGAGAAGGCAAATCTGACCTGTGCTGGTTGCCAGGGACAGCACAGGCATGAAACTGTGCTACCACTAGTGACAAGAGTTTAAGAGGCTCAGCATGGACCAACAGCAGGAACTTCGCAAATCAGGCACAACGATAGCCTGGCTCCCCCCAGATATTAATTGGTTTTGTGAGTGGTTTATTGTACGTATTTTCTACAGCACATCAATAAACCAGCCGGTTCCGTATCCTTTTGGAATTGGTATCATCTCTACGCATTTATCGTTATTTAACTGGAATTATTTAGTTTTGTACAACAAGAAAAGGGCGTATAAACCGCTATTGAAATACATAGGAACTCTATTTGAATTGAGCGCGCTCATCACTCTTCAATCCCATACCGTACGGTACTTTTCATTTTTCATATATTCCAAAGTATGTGATGATTGCGAGAGAAATTACCCCCATCGCTCTTCAATCCCGTACGATCCGTGCAATAAGTAGTTCTCATTTTAAACTTATTCGGAGATATGTGCTAATCGCGAGAGAAAGTTCTCTACATAGGAACTATTTATAAAAAAATGCGCGCTCACCAAAAAAATCGTTCAAGACTTGAATGCGAACTCCGCCAACACGATTTCATTATTCCGTGCTGATGCGAGAGAAATAAAGTAGGTAGGTATGGTAGGTAAGTACAGATGGATTCACTAAATAGAAACTTTTGACATACAGTTTCCAAATCAACTGTTTTTTAACGCTTCCCGCTTGATTTTTGACAATTGCGTGTGATTTTTCACATTTTGGTGACTTTTTTTAATTCCTCCGTGAGATACACTTTGGAACTTTGACAAAAAATATTTTTCGCGACGATTGATGGCAAGGACAGGGCATTAGCCTAACGCTACCTACCTACAATTCTATTACATCGTCTATATGTGGGAGTTTAGTCAGTGAATCGAAATTCCGCCGTGTCTGCAGCAGCGGCAGCTGCCTCTAGTTTAACAAGGAGAACAAGTACAATCTGTAGAACTTCACAAAGTAGATATGGCGAGAAGAATATGAAGGCCACCGTGGCCAGTGCCCAAGCTGAGATGGCACCTGCTCTCAAGACCACTGCTGCAACTCTGCAGGGCATTACCCAGGCTCTGTATACTCTTGACTCACCTGGTTCCATCAAGTATGCTGCTGGTGTCAGTGCTGTCACTGCGGTGGTTAAGGATTAGCTTCCTTCCAAGCCTGCTGGCAAATAGGCTGGCGAGCATGACAAGCTCAAGAAGCTTGCAGAGGTGTCTGCTCTCAAGCTCAAGGGTACTGTCAAGCATCCTAAAGGAAAGACGTATTGACTCTCTTCAAGGGAGTAACCCCCCCCCCCCAATGCACAGGTCTCTACCTTGTTGGTACATATTGGTGGCAAACGGAGGGGAGGGCAAACACCTCAGCTCCACAAATGAGCTGAAATCCAATACAAATTGACTATTTTGTGGAAGACATAGTACCAATATTTCATGGTCAGGCATCTTTGCCGATGTAAATGGTTTCAATGAAGACTTACCTTTACTTCATCACATCGAAATGCTTGATAAAGCTTTATCTTGACTGCCATTATTCCCAAAAAACTGTCCTACTAGTTATCAAGAACTGCTTCAATATATCATCAATGAACCATTACCTGATCCCGTCTTTCCTTTTGCAAGAGGCTGATCTCCATGTGAACAAGACACCCAAACACCAGATCAATGAGCCAACAGTGGATCACCACTATATCCATGATCCAGATACATTCTTGAAAGTTCATTTGCAGATCATAGGCATGTTTTGTACTTCCCAACACCAGCCTTGAATCAGGATGAAATGATGCAATGGGAGGATATGCCTGTTGTCTACCTGACACATGATGCGCCATCTTGGGAGCCATCTTCGGAGCACTTTACAGAGACTGAGGCAGTAATGATTGACTGCGATGGTGATATTGTACCTTGAGCAGATAGGGATAGGCCACACCAGGAGGTAATAAAGTAGGCTGGTCTTTCCAGCCTGTACCTAGAGCTGCCCATTCAATCTGCATTGGACGTGGCACTTGATTGCCAATTGGTGTATGATGACAAACTCAATTCGATCAAGGACACTGCCTTTGATGACCTTGTGGCCAATGGCGATGACAATATACGTGCACACACAGCCAAAGTCCAGACAAGTCTAGACCCTCTCACTTTTTCTGCACCTATCAACGAGTCACGCCAGACTTTGAAGGCAGCTATGGCCATCAGTACCACGACGTACAGCGACAAATGGGTCTAAGCTGTTTGAGACATTGTAAGATACAGTACCTACGGCAATGGCTGCACTCGTGGCCATCAATGTGGGGGGCAGGAGCGGCGTGAGTGCTGAGCATTTGTCCAAGCTTTTGCGCATGCCTCATCATTTTACACAGCAGTTGCTAGAGGTCACCTCTCTATTCACCAAGACGCTAATTTTCCTTGTCACGAAACTTTGGTGCCGATGATAGAATGCTCTGATACCCAAAGATCAACTTCAACTTCTACACGGATACTCTCTTTGTCACTTAAGGCAATACTTGTTCCCAGTTGTTTGTGTCTGACAAGGACTTCGTTGCTGTCTATCCAATGCACGAAAAAGAACTACCTCACCTTGAAACAGTTTGCAAAGTTAGTCTGTGACCCTCACCCTGCACTGAAATAGCGCGATGTGGAGAAAATTTCCGACAACATTGGTACAAAGCTGCGCATCTTGGACTCTCGGACTTGGAGGCTCTCACTCAATGGGCCAGCAATCATATTGAGCTCTATGCCAGCTTCATGAAGGAAGGTACACGCAAGGCCATGCGTGAGTCTCATGTGTTTGGGAATATTGCATGGAAAGGCTGGCTTTGGTGTACCAAGCAGTCACTGTCAAGAGCATGTATCAGCTCCAGGGGAGCACTCCCTACACTGGGGGGGCTCGCTTGTGGAGGAAGCAGATACATCCCAGCTTTGTCAATTTGGTTTGTATGTGGGAGTATTAGTGCAACTCATATGCAAGCTATCCCTATCAGCAAGAGTGCTGGGGGCATTGCCTTGGGTAGGTAGATAGGTAGGTATCACTTAGCGTAGGACGCGTAATTATACTAAGTAGAAGCCCATGGTGCTTCACCGTTTCTCCACGAAATAAAATTCCTTAGACGAGCAGAAGTTTGTCCTAAATCTCTTCCGCTCCTATTCTCTGCGTCCACAGATTTGGGAAACATTTTGATGGGTACAGCAATCAATAGCAGGGAAGTGTTGTCTATTTGTAGATTTGAGATAATTTTTGGATGCCTCGCCCCCAAGTTTGACAACGATATCAAAATAGACTATTTGGGCAAGGGAAAAAAATGCTCGAACATTCGTGTGCTCGCGTGTTACACACAAACTCCACTTAACAATAGTGCACCAAGAGTAAGGGTAAGCCGCAATGTAGAGGGGTAGCATTAGAAGAACTGTCAGATAGGGTGAAGATACCTCCAAGCTGGGCGCAAGTCATCAGGCTACCTTGTATTCGTTGTGAAAATGGATATCACGCGCAAGGCACGTTAGGTCAAGGAAGGTCACCATGCTCCCGCCCCAGCCACCTCAATCCTGGAGTGGTCTTGTATGAGATCATTTGCATTGCTCTCACATACATAGCAATAGCACTGGGTGAAGACGGCTGATATTTGCAATGCCCATCTCCAGGTCCCAATCTTAGAGAAACATTACATATTTTGTAGGCCTCGGTTTGGACTCAAGAACCAAGGCAATGTAGCCTTGATCAGATGTGCTCTCTACGACAGGAAAGTTTACGAAGCTGCATAGACGAACTAGGCTTCAAGTCCTCAAAGGCTGACCCAATTTTTTGGCACAGTAGGTCCGAGTGCAAGCAGACAGGGGAAGAATACTATGAGTTTGTGCTTCTATATGTGTGTTACTTGTTTCTGACAATGCTGACGCTGTCCTGTGCTAGAAAATTGGCCAACACTTCATTCTGAAAAAGGAGTTGATGGGAGTGCCATCACAGTACCTATCTGGGTGTCAAGCTTCGTAAAGTGGGGCTTAGCCTGTCATTTTGTTCGATTCACACCCACGAGCCACACCAGCACTGGGAGGTCAGGAAATGGTCGTTTGTGGTCTTGAATCAGACGAATTGTGTTGGCCACACGATTTCGGCGACGGCCACACTGCGTCGAAA
>JALLPA010004818.1:0-10645 GCA_036939895.1 Thalassiosira exigua | reverse complement strand
TTTGAGATAATAAAAACTCATCGACCCTCTTTCATCTTTCAGACCAACCAAAAGAGGTTGACGATTGGGAAGCAAAGAAGGAGGGAGGGGGGAGTCGGCGCAGTCGGAGGGGGCTTCGGAGCAGCACCATTGATGAGGCCGGCAGTCCTGGTTGGGGCAGACGGCAACAATGATGAGGGGCTGGGGGGGGGGAAGAGATGGGTAGCTCCTGGGGAGATGGGGGGCCCGACGGACACGGCCGGCCAGGAAGGGCGACGGCGACAATGAGGGGTGCGGCGTACAAAATGTTTTCTCATTAAAACTAAAGGAGTACCAAACAATTATTCATTTTCACGTAGGCACTTCTTCTCCGCGCGGGCGGTGAAGTTGATGCAGGGTGCAGTAGAAACTAAATAAAATATTTGGTGTAAATAAATCCCTGAACAATAATAGATTACTAGTTTGATATCAAATAGTAAATATTTGCGTCAGAAATTGCGAGACTGCCAGCAATCTATTTGCAACCGCCGGCAGCCAAAAGCCTGTTACCATCGACAGGAGTAAATCGATCGCCGACAGGAAAAACAAATATGATTTCGGATTGAGAAATTATATATAAAAAACTGAACTCTATTCAAAAGGGAATTTGTTTTCTGATTATTTTTTGACTGGTGTCAGGAATATTTTTGTCTCAGAGGAGGGCACAGTCTCTGATGGCAGGAACTATTGCGATTGATTGCCATATGACGGAATGTAGAGAAGTCCAAGGTGAGTTCTATATATTTATGGTCGTAAATGAGCTTTATCAGCATCACAATGGCTTTTCCTTGTATATGGAACAGTATTGGACAAGTGCTGACAGCCAGCACCAATGGCCACCAAAGGTGATTGTCATCAATGGTAAAGGATGATTGGATGGCGGATGCTGAGGTGAGTTTTGTTTTTTTAGTATTTTCTTTTCTTAGTTCATTTATTTTACCTCAAAACCAAAATGCTCCCCCCTCCATCAGCATTCAGCTGTCTTTCAACAATACTGGTGGCAGAGGTGAGTTGATATTGTTATTTTTGCCCCTTCAGTCATGAGCACTCACATCTGCAGTATGAAAGATATAGAAGGGTGATGTTGAGAAGCAGGTGGAATATCCCAAGATTGATTATTGAGGCATCACGGAGGACAAAGGTGGATGGGTCTATCAGAAAGATCTCAGGTCCAAGTAAAGCCAGGGGGGTGGGGTACAGCACAGATAAGGATGGCACAATACCAGGGGATGATATTGTTCCATAGAGGCACAGTCTGCTTCTTCAGGTAGATGAAATGGCTAGAAATTCAATTCTAGACTTTGGTTAACTTGAAATGGCATAATTGACCTTGGTAATAAAACTTGTACTTAATCTAATGAGTAATTTTCATATTATTTAGTCTTTGTAAGCCACAAACTGCAGTGTAAGTCTTCTGCATCACATGGTGTAAAAGTACCGGCTGCAATGGTGGTATGGTAATTACTTGCACATATGTACTGGCAAGATGAGAATTCATCATTCAGTGTCAAAGCACTACATTTTAGGGTATACTACATTTACTTGTGTTTTCTGTTGCCCCCACGCTGAGGGTATTATACCCCTCTTGAGGAAAAATGACTTCCCCTGGTGGTTTGAGTGCTATTGAACGATACTTTATTCTCAATACACAAGGCCTAGTTTTCCGTGGACAATACAGAAACTGTTCATATGTCTCTCCAACTGCAAGCACTGAATGCCACCGCGTGTTGTCGAGCAGACATGTCAGAGAGCAAGCAAGGAGTAAGATAAGGTAGTGTCAAAAAAGACTAGAAGGATGTGCTACAAGAGACAGATGAACCAAACTACCAGGCCATCAACCCCCTTGTTTTTGTTGGTGCCTATTTTTGTTCATCCTCGTGTCATCAAGAGCACATTGTTTCAATTGCTCTTGCATTGCATGATTGATGCCGCCTATAGATTGGCCAAACAAGTCACGGGCAATGCGTGGAGCAAAAACTGCAAGTGTCACTCATCAGCTTGCATCAGTCTTCCTGATGATGAGTTCTCAATGACACACAGGAAAGACATCGCTGATCATGACAACCACATTCAGGGTAGAAATAAATATGTAAATAATGAAGCGGACATATGTTGATTTGGTGGCTGTCAGTTTGGATAGGGATGGGGAGCAGATCTGACAGTTTGGTAGTTCCCGTACGAGGAAGAGTTCCTCAGAAAGGGCTGACTCCTGCTCTTTGATACAAACGAGAAATATAGCAAATGGCTTCATAATAATTAGTAAGTGATGACAATGTTGTTTATGCAACTTCTATCCCGGATAAGGTCAAGACAATGGACCATTGTGCTGTATTGCTTTAGTCTTTGCAATCTTCATCTTGCAACTCAAAACTCTCACTTTGCATACTTGGCACCGGTGAGCACTCACACACTGCTGGCTCCATACGGCACCCAATGAAACTGCAAGCAATCAATGTGCCCACTAAATATATGATCCAGAAACCCTTTGGGGGATCTGCCAAAAATGATGATGTGCCCATATTTGATGTGGAGTATCTGGGGTGGTAAAGGGGTGGTAAAATGGACAGCCATGGTGAGAGTGTCAAATGGCTTGTCGCTTACCAATTGTTTATGGTCTGATCAAGACAAAGGCAAAGACCTCGTTCTAGTGGGCTTGACCAATGATGCTATCTGTTACAGTTGTGATTACCTGGGAGTTAGTCACATGCACATGGCTGGGTAGATTGGTTTTGATGTTCATGTGTGGACCAGTTATTATCAAAAATAATTTAAATTCTACAAAGCTCTACGTGCTACGAAGAAATTCACTATTTCTACATACATGCAGCGCGCCAGCCGCCCTGCTTCAACGGACCGTCGCCGACATTTGTAGCCGAATTTGTTTTTCATGGCATCTCACTTGGGTGAGTGTGTACATGCCCTGCATGCTGTGCATTGAGTGTTGTCACGTGTTGTTGCGTTGTGCGTGTGATGTGCGACGAGAGAGAGAGAGAGCATCATGCATATAAGTTTTGCATCAATTTCTTCAATTAACCTTTGGAACAACGAGGCGGCCCAATCACATGACTTTTCTCTCATTATTCTTGGCGACATCAAGAGCTTTGGCTTCCGAGATTGCATGTACCTCCGCAGCATGAACTGAGGAAGAGGTAGAGTGATTGTTGGCGGAGTTATGGTGGGGCAAAGTTCGGCGGTGGAACGACCAAAACGGCGTCGTTTTGTTAGTGATTTTGTTAATAAAATCAAACAAAAAGCGCCGATAATATTTTTTGATAGCTCAGTACAAAACTGAGCCACACATGATCAAAACTGGTTGGTATGACTATGCGAAACGAGAGCAACACAAATGTTTTGGTAGGATCATACCTGGATATTATGACAATTTACCCCTAATTCTTGAAAAAATACGAAAAGTCTGCAATGTATTGTGGGATCATGGCGCTATACTCCTCTGTCAAAGAGACGATGATTGATTTTGGCAATTATTCAAAGCACATGTTAGTCATGAGACACACACACTCTAGGGGCCATCACAATGCTGATTTCTGACCTTATCTCATGAAGCTTAAAATTAACCTGACAGTTGCTGACCCCCACCATTACACATCATTTTGCTGTCATCTTGATATGATAAGAAAACTAAACTAGATATATTATATCCCGTCAACACTGTAATTGATTTTGAATAAGTACTATATGTCAGACGCCTGAGCAGCATGCTCTAGATACATACTTCCGTGTACGAGTCCCCGAATATTCCATAGTTGCTCGGGCAAGGGATCAGAGCCGGGGAAGGGTTTTTGGTCCGGAACTTGGTTCAAACTTTCCGTGATCTCTTGGCGGTACATTTCATTCCCACAATTGGATGACAATACACCCACTGACTAAGTTTTGTTTATATCAAGGTCTTTGTTAAAATATTAAATAGTCTTTTTTTCCTATATTATTTACCTCTTTTTATTAGATTATTGTGGGTTCTGTCCTTGAGGGGGGGTCCCTTCCCCATACAGATGTGTCTAGCCAGCCCCACACTAGCCCCCCCCCCCCCCACAGTTACAGTTCATATAGTCTATAGTATCAGCCGATCTTGCTTGAGCATACTAAAGGCACCACAATAACTAAATGTAAAATAAAGAAATTTCCAGCGAAACAAAGCATGCACATTGGTTGGGAACTCATGACGGAAGCCAAAACGGTAACAGCACATACAAGGTGAGATGATGCTTACTTTCCCCCTTCTCTTCCACCCTGATCTGCAGATGCACTGGCCCCACATGCAACTGCCACATGCACCCCTCACACATATATAAAATGAGCCCCATTATTTCATATCTAACATAAATTATTTCCACTCCGTTTATTTTGCCTTTTGTCCAAAAAAATGGTGTACAGTCTTTCATCTTCTCGACAATGCACCAATCATTGTAGATCACTACTCTTGGAACCATTAAACAAGCAAAAAAGCCAACAGACAGCTTAATAAGTGAAGGGTGTGCAAGATGTTGTTGTTGTTACTTGGTCTGAGATGTGGAACAGAAGTACCCAGCAGATGCCTGTCAGAAGTGAATGATATACTTCAAATGGTGAGAGGTGGGAACTCCTGGCTCGTAGTATATTTCTTGACATATCCCTTTGGAAAATGCACTTACTCAATTTTTGGGTGCAACTGATGCCTGATGGTGCATCCTCAGCTGGCTCCATCATATCAGAAACTTTCTGGAAGCATGGTTGAGTATTTGATGACTTCATTCATCAATGAGGAATAAGCCAGTATTATGAGATTGGGCATAAATTAAAGTTTATAATTTCGATATCGTATTGTCTCTCTCTCAATATGGATCTTGATTCATTCCCTACAAAATCATATAATGTTGGCTATCCTTGCTGTCATAAGGTCAGCCAGATGAAAAGATGAGGTAGTGATGCTATCTGGAACATTAATCCTTGGAGACACACGATTTTAGATAAAAAGATCCCTGTCAATGTTCTAACCAAATTGGCCAATTTTATAGTCTGATGTGTCCCTTCTGCCCCCAATACAAGGCAGATGACAAGCTCCTGTCATGAGCCCAGGGGGGAATACCTAGATCTTTCTGCCATTTGGTTCCCTGAACCTGAACTCCAATGCCACCAGGTTATCCAATGAGACGTCTTAAACGCCATGTTCCATCAAATCCCAAGAGAAGGCATATCCCCATTTCACCACGAGGACAATGGTGGTAATGACTGCAAGTTAATTTGTGCAGAGTCCAAAGTCATGAGATCAAGGCAGCTGGATCAAAAATTACTCATATTTAAGTGGTTTTGGACCAGATACAAAGAAGTGAATGCGTTGATTCCATGGACAAGAATGGATAATAACGATGACAATGATGTTGGTTCCCATGGATAATTTGGAGCCGTGGTCAATGAGAAGGTCGTGCTGAGAAAACCAGCCCTTATATTCATTATTGGCATTTGCAAATGCTGCAAAATCCAAACAATTATCTGGGTTATGGGTTGGAGGATAAGGCTAGAAAGAACCAGAGAGAGAAATAATCAGGCACAATATCTCTGGATAAAAATGAATACCAAATCACTTTGTTTGGTTGATTTTGGATTGCCACGTTTTGTTTTGGAGGTGCTTGCTCAAGAATATGTGCCTTGCATGTGATCATTATGTATCCAAGAATATTCCTCGTTAGAAGTGTTTTGATGGGCCCTAACTAGCCCTACAGCTATTGTTATGGCTGGATGCAGCCATTTTTACATTGTAGGGCAGAATTTTTGAGCTTTGACATGCTCCAGGTATCTCCCGGATTGAAATTAATTGTACCATTGATTGTGTCATTGGAATTGTCTGCTTCTCAGCTTTAATTTGGTATACTGGGGACTATCTAACTCCACAAAATAAGGCCCCAAACAAGCATACTCCCCAGCGTGAGTGACACTGCTGCCCTGCAGCATTTCACTGCCCCCCCCCCCCCCCCCCCCCCCCCCCCCCCCCAACCCCCCCCCATCTATGCTGGCAATCTTCTTTACCTAGGATGGCATCCCAAGCAATAAAGATCAGTCCTCCACTATCTGGATGAGACTGATCTGTATCGTTTGAGATGCCAAAGGCAGCAATCTGTCATGTCACCGCAGGGTGTTCCAGGTATCAGATTGCCGCCAATGGCGTCCCCAAATGGATGTCTAATGGCCAAATGGGGGTCTGTCACCGCCCCAACCCACCCTAGATCAACATCCTTGACATCTCTGGGTCCCCAAGGATACCAATCGTCAATAATAAGGATTGGCCGCTTGGGCTGGGGGGGGGGGGGGCGTGATGCAGCCCCCTGGCTTCATCCGCAAGTGCCAGCAGTGGCAAAAACAGCCCAATAGAAAGATTGGCGAGCTGTGGCACAGTCCAGACACTCAGACACCCAGACACCCAGCATATGGGGCATCGGCCGAGCCCCCACCACGTTGGCCGTCATTTATAAGCGGTAGTGACGGGTTGGAGGCCAGAGAAGGTGCTAGGGGGATGTTGTCCTCCGACGGATATCATGGTGCATATGACGCCATCGTATGTTGTTGGTGATTTATCGTTGGCATCCCGTGTAGTTTAGAGTTTCTGTCATATTAGAAAGGATGGCATTGTACGTGGCTCCAGCGGATGGAGCGACAACAGGAGCATCTGTTGGGGTGGTGGCCGGGTGATGAGGGAGGAGACGGACAGACGGATCGCGCAACAAACGAACGCATGTGGCGAAGGTTGTGGCGCAAGAGGAGAGGCTCCTCTCATTNGCCCTGACGAAGTCGGCCCGGCCAAGCTCGGAGGAATAGCTGTAGCTTTTGGGGAGCCGAAGAGGGGAAGGAGAAGGGAAAATAACACGGACGATCATGTCGGTGTTCGATGGCAGTAGCGATGAGGGGGACGGCGGCGGCGCGCGTCGTACGCGTCGCGCCGCCGTCGGGAGCGACGACGACGCCGGCGACCGCCGCGCCGGCATGAGCGACGACGACGACGGGGAGGGCGACGTTGCTAGGGAACGCCGCCGCCGCAACGACGACAGGGGGGGCGGCAAAGAGCCGCCGGCGGCGCCGAGGCGCAGCAAGAGAACTGCCGAAGCGGTCGCAGCCAAGAAGAGGAGCGGCGCCGGCGAGTCACCCGCCGGCCGCCAAAAGAAGGCGGCAAGTGCAAAACGGCAGCGTCAAACGCGAGCGCAGGCGGTGTCGCAGGAGATGGAAGATGAGGATGAGGACACCAGCAACGGGTCGTCCGCGGAGGGCGACGAGGAAACCGACACGGATTGGCGGCAGGACGCATTAAGGGGGATGCGCAACGCGCCGGCGGAGGCACGGCGGGAGTTCGCCCAGATGATGACAAACATGGGCGTGCGACCCCCCCCCTCCCGGAAGAGAAAGAAGGGGGGCACGAGAACGAATCAGGCTGGAGTTCGGTTTCTATCTCAGGAACAGCACGAGGAGATGTGTGCGGGGAACTACTCGCCGGAGGACGACGACGTAGGACACTATTAAACATTTTAACATGCCGCAATGCCAAATAACATAGGATTATGTAACGCTGTTGAGCAGCGTAGCATGTAAAGATATTGTCGGTTGTAGGAATACAGTGGAATATATGATGATTAAAAACGTTATTACCCACGGGAAGTACAGCGTACCAACATACCCCCGACACTGTGCTACAACGTGGAACTTTGCCCAGCCATAATGATATTTATCCACCTCAAAGTCTCTGACATGGGCATTTATGACTTACTCTTGCACAGAGATCTAACACCACTGCTACCCCACACTACCTAGGAGAGTCTCCCCTATCATTAGTCTGCAATACAAATTTTGTGATACCCAACAAAATGACCAGATAAAGACATGTTTATCCAAAATTTTGGGCCCTGCTGATTGACGGCAATGATTTTTACAATTAGCAGCAATGTCCAACCCGGCTTACTTTGAAAGACCCCAAACACTTGCATATGGCTCTATGTACATTACATCGCTCCAATAACATTAAATGTAGCATTGTATCTGGAAGTATATTTATTACTAATTGCTCATTTTGGTGTTTGCAGTGACAAGATCATAGCAAGATAACCAAAGACGGCTCATTTGTATGAACAAAAGGTCATAGCACAATTTTTTTGATCAATAATCTACCTATTTGGTTATTTGTGGCTTACAAAAATGTTAGGCATGAAGCCATGGCTAAGAATTTGGACCACAGAGGGGGTCTTGTTATTGGCACAGCAAATTGCCCAAGTATCGTTAATCTTTGGTTGTCTCATGCAACATCAGGGAATGTGTCCTTTAAACACATACCATCACACTCAGGACTCAGGACATGGGTGTCGCCAATTAAGCCTCCAGGTGATCAAGACACACAGTGTAGCAGATTGGATCATTATATGGATTAACTCTCCAGGCTGTCATGAGTGTGAAACAGGGACTGAAAACACGGAGTAATAGTTGATATGATACCGAACAATCTCAGTGCTGAGAAAGAAGAGTCAACATGCCCCTTTCAGTCCAAGTTTGCCTTCGCCTCACCCTACCCAACAATAGGCAAACATATAAATAGACCAGTGTGGTTGTGTTGGTCTATCAACTGGGTATGATGTGTCATGATATTTTGATGCTTTATCGCAGTCATAGGGTATGAAAAGAAAATAACCCCAGTTTCGTATCAGTAACAATAAATGTGAGGAATTTCCCCTAACTAATTCTGCTCAATTTCAACGTATTCCTGGCTCACATATTCCCATTATTGACATCCTCTTTTATCAGTTCACCTCAAGCATTCTTACTCATCTGATGCAAACCACCATTTCCTGCATCATTGATATGGTTATCACATAGGCTTATAGCTACAAATAACGTCATCAGTTCCTATGGATTTAGTCATAAAATAAAAGCCACCATCTTGTGTGGAATCCCCAACCTTCCAACAAATTTTGTTTCCCAAATTTGGCAAAACCAATACTTGACAACACCACCATAACTAAGTCAGAGTGTAACATGGTCAATCCAACTTCAACTGATTGTACTCAAGCACCATTCTCATCCACCCCACATATGGAAAGTGCTGGTGAAAAT
This sequence comes from Thalassiosira exigua, assembly GCA_036939895.1. Lineage (NCBI taxonomy): Eukaryota > Bacillariophyta > Thalassiosirophyceae > Thalassiosirales > Thalassiosiraceae > Thalassiosira > Thalassiosira exigua. The sequence goes on along the minus strand of JALLPA010004818.1, from coordinate 1,546 downwards.
CTGCTGCAATCTGCTTGGTCGGGAGGGAGAGCTCCAAATCCAAATTTATATACACCCATGTCCAGTATGATTAGACTACACTGTCATTAACACATTTTGATAGCTTTAATGTAGTGCTAAAGGAATATGAAGGTTCACCACATGCCCCAGCTACATGGTGATAAAGGGGGGAGGCAAATATCATTAGGAGTTGGCAGGGTAGTGCTCACTAGATAACATGCTTGGATCCACCTCCCCTCATCCATGTCCTAAAACTATGTAGACAGAAGAGAGTCTGTATACGTAAAAAGCACCTGGAGAGATTTCTTTAATATTTCGTTTACAACATGCTTCAGGTTACATGAATATATCTCTATGCTGTAGGTTTGATGGCGAGCATAATGAAATAAATCTTGACCAGATTTTCAACCAACACAATGAATAGAACATGTAGTAGGTTTACAGTTCATATGTATTTCTTTCTAACTACTCATGGTGCAATATTTAACCGACAAAAGATGCGGCAATATTTGGTCAAACGTAGGGTAAGAATTATTATCCCCCAATGTTTCATGTGTTCAATGGTTGATAACACAAGGTGCCCTACCCTTAATCATACCCACACCATGTACAGGCCCTATGTCATTACTTGCTGCACTAAGACCAAGGGAGACATAAAATGAAGCAATGCAATGAATATCTTCGCAAATCATTTTTATTATTTACTTCCACTTTTGACCTGCATGACCCACCCACTGAGGGACGATGAGGATAGAGGGGGAGAATTAAGAGTGGTTTGAGGGGTGTAACAAAACACTAACTATGAAGATGAGCCGCCAGTTGATACCCCCAGCAGCGGAGTATGACAAGGGACCACCAAGGACGAAGACGTCTCCACCTTGCCCCCACCAATTTAAATGTTGCTTTCACCCAAAGATCTCCATCTGTCCAGCATGGGGCTGCAAGGTCTTGACAAACATACATGTGGGTCAATCACCTGCTAGAATGCAAGCTGACGACAACAAGGGGGCAAGGGCATAACATGCTGACGACAAGGGGTAACAAAGAGGACCGGGGGATAATCTCATATGAGGACGGCCACAGCCACAAAGGACGTCACAGAAGCCAAAACAGAAGCCAAACTTTAAGGATGCTGAATTCAAGGACTGACTACCAACGCAACAACAGGTGAGGAAGAGGATGATACCAAAGGACATTGACAGCTGACAAGGATGTAAACTGGCATCTTCTTAGGTAAAGAGCTGATGACTACTCCAGAGGACTATAATGACGACTGCAGGGGGATGACAATGGCACTGTCAAGGATGTCACCACCACTGAGGGACAGCCAAGGGACATAAATGACAACGGATGGGTTGCTGAGAGGAGCAAATAAATGCCTAAAATATAAGATGATGATAAGACCCTGTTAATTTCTGCCAACAAAAGAAAGGTGCAATAGGCTACATGGACAAACCTGGACGAGAAAAGAAGGACGAGAAAGGGCAGGGGTGGTGATGTGTTCCCATCCCAGGTCATCTGATCTAGGTCACGGACGCTCGTAGAC
>JALLPA010004815.1:275-13740 GCA_036939895.1 Thalassiosira exigua | reverse complement strand
ATGCGAGAAAACAATAACGCATCGCCGATTTTTTTGCAGTCGTGTTTCTTGCTGGCGAAATGCCCCGCAGTCGCAGCGCAGGTAGGGTGGCACCTGTCCGTGGTGGCACATGGCACAGGCAACACACCGAACGGCGCCAAATTTAGCGATATTATTTAGTACCATCAAATGAAGTCAGTTCTTACAAATATCGCTGAAAATAACTCTGTTCGGTGTGTTGCAGACTAGACGCAGGCCAATTGGCGTGAACGCGAACACCGCATGGCACCTTTGGTGCTCTACCAATCTACGATATCTTCTACGAACTCTACTGAACACTGCACAGGTGACAACAACAGCGCACAGATGATGCAGTCTGATGCAGTCTGATGCAGTTTTGTTTTCATTTGAGGGCGGAGGCACAAATGGCCTCAAAACAACAATCCCACGAGAGCAACAAAACTTCTCTACAACAATAGTTCTCCAATCCGAGTGAGCAATGCAGGACTTGGGTCCGATACCAATGGAGGAACTGGTTGACAGTGGAGCTGAGTCTAGAGATGGCCACGGTGAAACCACGACCATAATCGAATCATCGCTGGCGATAGTGTCAATGGTCTCGTCGTCCACTCTTTTGTGGATGATCTTGAGGTCTCGAGTTCGTTTATCGACCACATTTCACAGGTTGATTGTTGGAATGAGCATATCTGACATCCTGTTCTCACTTAGTTTGGCGACCTTCAACACCATGGCACCAAGAGATATGGACTACTTTGTGTGGAATGCCCGTGGCAACCAGGCAACATGCAGCGCCCAGGGTTTTCTCTCCATTTTGGGCGCCTTGAGCTCACTAATCTACAGCTGTTCTCTCAACCTTTACTATCTGGCCATGGTGAAGTTCCAAAAAACAGACAAATGCATCCGCACTAAGATCGAACCTTATCTTCACGGTGTTCCTATTATATATTCAACAGTTTGCAGCATCACTCTTCTTGTCAAGGAAAATATCAATATTGGTCATGGAACAGGAAATTGCTATGTGCCAGTGTACGAACCTCCACATTGTATTGGGTATGAGAACGGTGAAATCCGTGATGGGTTTGAAATACCCTGTGGACGGGGTAGCGATGGTGTCGTGATCTTTTCCTACATTGTCCTATTCTCCACAATCTTCATGTGCCCAATTATCATCTTCGTTAGTCTTGGAGTAATGTATAGAGCTGTCTTGCAACAGGAGACTCGAATGACGAGGTATTATGTTGGTCAGCCGGCGCAAACTCCAGAAACAACAAAGGCTGGCAATGCTGATGCTCCTAGGTCCCTGTGGGAGAGGCTTAGCTCTTCCAGGAGCAAGATAAAGCGGGCCTCAACAACAACGAATCGTTCAATGAGCCGACCAGTGATGTATAGGGCGATTGCCTACGCATCGGCTTTCTTCTTGGCGTGGTCCTTCATTGTAATTGGGCTTTGTTATGACATAGCAGAAAGAGAGTGGCCCACGTGGCTGCTTTACCTTTCCAACATATTCAACCCTCTGCAAGGATTCTTCAACGTACTGATCTTCCTTTACCCACGAGTATTGCACGCCAAGCAAAAGGGCAACGAGGATGTCACTTGGTGCCAGGCTTTTGCGAAAGCCTTTTGGGGGCAATCGAACGAAAGTAAGAGGGTTCGTCCTCGGGAAGCAGAAGATCGTGATCCTGAAAAGGGGAAGGCCATAGAAGGCCAGGCTCGCCAACACAATCTACAACCAACAGAGCAAGGCACGAGGAAGGCAACTGCTGATGCGGGAAATATTTCTGCATCATTGTCAACGCCAACTCTTCCAGCAAGCTCTGGTGTGCATCTGAGTGAACAGTACCTATTTCAAAAACTCAATGATGCAAATTGATGGAAATATTTCTCTAACAGGCAGAGCCAAAACGTGATCACCTCGTGTAGATTGGTGTAAATTCCACATCCGATGAACTTGACAAGTTATCCGTATTCCCGATACATGACGCCACATGTTGTTCAGATATTCATGTGTTATCAAAACTTACATGAATTTGATACACCCACTTACAATGGCGGCGTCTGTTCGGATGTTCATTGACTTCACTACATTATTGTCTATCATCAAAACTTCCGGCGGCGCTTTTTGGCAGCGCGTCCATCATTGACCTTCTTGCCCGTCTGCTTCCGCCCCTGCTTAGCTGTTCCCTTCTCCCCTATCTTCTTCCTCGTACTATATGAGAACTTAGACATCGCGAAGTTCTTTTTGCGCTTCTTCTCCGTGTTGGTAGATCCGCCAGCGCGGTCCTGCGATGGAATCAAAGGTGCGATAGCAAATTGAGCAAGAGGTTTGGGAAGGGCCAATGCGAGGCTGGCACAGGGTCTTTGACCATGGCACCTATCCCAAACGACGATGCCTCTCGTCACACTTGATCGTTCAACGAGCTACGACACGCCAAATCCTCGCACGCCACCGATAACCATCGCCAAGGGGCGTATCTTCCAAACAAAAAAGCGATACGTACCTTCGACTCCCACTTCTCCCTCCCCTCGATGATCTTCTCCAGCTTCTCGGCCTTGCTCATCCGCTTCCTCTTGGCGTCCGCCATTATGTCCGTCGCCCGCACGGCTCCCTTGACGTGGACGTCGTCGTCTTCCTCGTCGGAGTCAGACTCGTTCTCGTCGTCGCTCAAGTCTGCGAATTCCTCCCCCTTGGCCTTGGCCCTCCTCAGCCGTGCTGCGAGGCGTGGGTCCCTCCGGGCTCGCTTTTGTCGATCAACGAGCTTCTGCATCTTCGCGAACTCGGACGCCGAGAAGATGCGGGTGGAGGACACCTCCTGTTGCAGCTTGGCTCGGTCCTTTTCGGACAACTGTGCCAGGTCCAGCTGCTTTTCGTCCTCCCCATCTGCTTCACCCCCTACCTTGGGCTTGGCATCCTCGCCGTCATCACCATCACCCTCTTCTCCGAGTAAAGTCAGATCGGGCGCCTCGTCATCGCTTTCCCCTCCTTCTTCGTTTTCATCCTCGAGTTTCAATTCGTCCTCCTCGTCATCAGACGCAACCTCCTCCCAACCATCCTCTCCGGCATCACCCCCCTCTGATCCCTCATCGTCGTCAGCCCCGCCGCCCTCCGGATTCTTCCTCTTCCTCGACGCCTCGTACGCCGCCAACAACTCTGCCCCCTCCACGCCGCTCGCGGCCCGGACCTCGCCGTAGCGCAACGGCCGTTCCCCCGCCTTGTTCAGCCCCGCGCCCACCAGCCCCCGATCCCGTCCCCGCAATAGCGCGGGGTGCGCCTCGCGGACGAAGTTGACCCACCCCCGGCCGGCGATGGACACCGATCGATCTCGGTGCTTGGCGTACGACGCCAAATCGCGGGCGAAGGCCTCGACGTCCCAGGATACGCTTCCCCCTCCTCCGGCCGCGCCTTCTCCTCCGTCGACGTCGCCGTTGTCGTCCTCCTCGGTCGACAGCACCGACGGCACCCTCGCGCAGATCGCCCTGCAGGCGTTGATCCCCACGGCCATCATCTCCCCGGTGCACCGCTCCGTGACGAACTGGTGCACGATCGTCTTCAGCACCTCGCGCACCTCGTCGGGCGGAACTCCCGGATGGCACGCCTGGACCGCGTACGCCAAGATCGCGGTCACGTCCCGCTGGTGTCCCCCCATGTACCGACGCAGCAACGGGTACAACGGGAGCAAGAGGAGCTCGTGGTTCCCCGCGCAGCGGGTGACGAAGTTGAGCATGAGGAGCTTCACTTCGAACTTGTACCGGTTGGATCCCGAGCTCTTGACGCGCTTCAGGATCGTCTCGCACAGGCCCTGGGGGTCGTGCAGCAGTTCGATCGCCGGGAAGAGCTTCCGCGACCCTTCCACGCCCCGGTCTTCCCTCTGCGCGGCGAGCTGTCCCTCCCGCTCGTGCTGCTTCTTCATCCGATTCTTGATCTGCTTCGCCACCATCCTCCTCCGCGCCTTCGTCTTCTTGGAGTGCAGGTGCAGGTCGATCTCGTTCTTCCCGGCCCACTCCGCGTCCTCCGAGTTCCTCTTGTCCCACGCCATCTCCTCTTCTACGTTCAGGAAGAACCGCAGCGCCCGCGCCGTCACCGACGAGTTCGGGCTGGCGGCCGCCGCGGCCAAGACGTGGACCGCGCGGGCGTCCGTCCACGCCCCCCGGCGGTACAAGTCGCACGTCGCCTGCGTCGCCCGCTTGGCGGCGTAGTCCGCGGGAGTGTCCTCTCCCCCCGGAATCGCGCCCTCGGCGGACGCGGCGACGACGCGGTGGAAGAACGATTGGACCTCGCGGTTGAGCTTGTCGTCCCGCTTGCCTTTCTTGTTGATGTTGCGGATGTCGTTCACGACGTGGTGGTACAGGCACTCGCGGAGGTTCTTGTCGGGGATGACGGCCATGAGTTGGAAGAAGAGGTGGAGCAAGCGGAGGGGGGGCACGACGCCCTTGTTCCGCATCAATATGAGGGCCGAGACGCACGCCTTCCGGACGTCGCGGTGGAGCCTGAGCGCCGCCGACGGGAGCGTCGTCTCCAATCGCACCGTCGTCGACTTATGCTGCTGCCGTTGTCGCGCGGTCGCGACGTAGCCGGCCCCGTCGTTCCCCGCGAGCAGCCCCATCAACAACCCCGCGACCTTGTCGCTCGCCTCCCCCCGGTAACATCCCGCGCTCACGGCCGCGCAGAATTGAATTAGCTCGACCAACCCCGCCTCCGGCGCAGACGACGCTCCGTCTGGGGACAGCCTCAATATGCGCGCCGAGGATTCCAACCTCCGGAATTGGGCGTCGTAGTCGTCCCGATGGGCGGGAGGGTCGCGCTTGCACAAATTCTGGAGCTGGGAGAGCTTGAGGGGGAGGAGGGACGCGGAACGGGACGATGGGGGGAGGGAGGAGGCGTCGACGGACGAGGCGGCGCCGGCGACGGCGACGGCGCCGGCCGAGGGCGGAGCGACGGCGGCGGCGGACATGACGGGTCCCGACGACGGCGACGGAGCGCTAGGGGACGACGGCGATAACTGGAGGGCGATGTTGGTGCCGCCGAGGGCGGGGGCGGGGACGAGGAGGTGAAGTGTGACGAAGAAGAACGAGCGGAAAAAAATTTGAAGAACAAAAACGGGCATGCACAAAAAAATGAATGGAGGCGAGAAATGGCGGGAAAGAAAGGAGGGCTCGGTGATAGTGATCAGAAGTTTCTTCATTTCCGGCCGTCACCCAAGTTCCGGTGAAGGTTTAATGAAGTTTAGGCGGATTTTAGGGAGTTTAGGCGGATTTTAGGGGATTTTAGGGGATTTTAGGAAAAAGTGTTGGCAGAGCCCACTTAATCTGGCAAATTCGCCCACTATCTGCTATTGTCTAGTCACCGAGACTAGATCATTATTATTTGTGGGCCGCGCGAGCGAGCGATGCGGGTTGCCGCTGCTACGATACCATAGATATGGTCGCCGCCGCTGTCACCGGAGCCGGAGGGCAAGCGAAGCGAGGGGAGCGTCGATCGGAGCCCGGGCTGCCGCTGCTGGGGCCATGGAGAACACCGCCGCCACCGCCGCCGCGTTGCAGGGAGAATAGAGCGACGATGCAGGCCGAGCGACGACGTCTTGTACGGGAGGACGACGAGAGACGATGAGCGAGAGGCGAGAGCCGACGACCGATGACCTCTAGGTACCTTTCTAAATATTCTAAATACCTACGAGAGACGACGATGTCTGTGACGTCATCTTATTGTCATAATGACGTCATGGTACTATCATAATGACATGACTTTGTGTCATATTAGATCTAAATGGTTATGTTTATGACGTCATAATGACGTCAATGCATATGCCATAACTTCAGGGCGAAGTTATTTCCGTATGAAACTTCTGATCACTAATCAGAACCATCCCAACGAGCATCACAACTAGGACAGCCACTGAGGTTCAGTGACTTCAGGTGCAATAGTTAGACTTCAGACAAGAACAACATGTCTCCTCTCCATCAGTTGTTCCTGAGTTGGTGCCTGTTGGTGCTAGGCACAGACACTGGCAAGATTTTTTGAGTCATTGAGCTCAAACCTGCTCAAATCAGCCTCATTGCGGCTTGGATTTGAGGTTTTTGGAAAATGTGAGAACCATCCACGAACTTTGGATAAAAAATAAAAATCCGTTATATTCTCGATATACTAATTGCAAAAATTGCAACGGCTGAATCATGTGCGGATTCATAATTCCTGATCAAAACATAAGGGGGTTTCCAAAAATTATCATGGATGATCTATCCATATGAAGTTAAGTTGTCATCTATTAAATATAGATGTAGGTATCTTCCCACGGCACGAATGCTTCGAGCATCTTCAGCTCCAGACCCATCAGTAATCCCATTTCTGAACCGACGTTTAATTAGGTTCTGGAATTTCCCATGGACCTAACGATTACACTTTTTGGTTTCCCAATGTTACTGCGGCGTTGATTCCAAATGTCCAGCATCAGGAAATTGTCAGCCGGAGCCGAGAGTATCTACCGAGTTCCCGAGTAGCACCGAAAGTTCCTACAATTTATTTTTCCGTTCAATGTTTCTACAATTTGATACTATTCGAATTTAATAAACAACAACGGTCTATTTTTAAATGTGTATCTCGAGGGAAAAAATCCCGTCATCCAAATGCTCCAAGAGATCACAACAATGACCGGCGGCGACGGACTCTTCTCCCCTCTCCCACCGCCTAAGTCCGAGACCCTCTATATCGCCCCCTACCCTCGCGTCCTCATCCTTGCTTCGTCGCTCCTCCACCTCTTCCCCTGCCTTCCCTCCTCCTCCTCTCGCCCTTCTTGACCATTCTCTGCTCTTCCCCTGCCTTGCCCTTCCCTCCTCCTCATCCCGATTGCATCAGGCAGGCGGTTTGCCTCTTTCGTCGGAACCAAAAGAATATCCAATAAATAATTTCATAAAAATACTTTCAACAAAAACGACTTACCTTCGTCCTCCCCGTCCGCTGGACCCCCACTCCGGCTTCCGATCTCAGACCACGACCCATACCATGAAGAACTACTACAAAGGCTGGAGGCTCTGTTGTCGGTCATTGTTGGAAGGGAAAGAGAGATTAAAATATTAAATGATGCATTTCACACAAAAATTAACAAAAAAGACTTAGGTTCGTCCTCCCTGACCCTTTCCTCCCCACAACCTCCTCCTGCTCCGGATTTTTGATGGTTCGCCTCTTCCATTGGTTGTGGAGATAGAAAGAGGATTAATAAGTGTCCGTTTGCTTAAAAATAGAAGAACTAAAAGCAAAAGACTTACCTTATTCGTCCTCGTCGCCCCCCCCCCCCTCGATGCCACCCCATCCAAGTCCCACCCGGTTTCCCCCTCGATCGCTTTGCCTCAGCCCCGTCAATCCAAAGGAAGAGAGAGACCAGGGAACAAATGGTTAATTTTTGTTAGAAGTAAAACAAACTAAAAAAGAGACTCACCTCTTTTCGTACGTACCCCGCCGTACCGATGCTTCGGGGCGGTGATGGCTCGGCGCCGACGGAGGAGAAGTAGGCCTCGATCGAATCGGGCTGACCAGAGGCGATGGCTCGCCTCTAGAAGCAGAAGCAGCCGGAGGGGAGAACCTGTAGCCCCCCGATGCAGCCGGGGACGAGCTTTGGCTTCGTGGACGACGGCGGCGGCGTGGGATGGGATGGTGAGCAGCAAAAGAAGAGGCCGAGGCCAGCCAGGGCGGAATGGGACGGGGGCGGGACGGGGGCGGGGGCGGGGGCGGGGATAGGGGCGTATTCGTAGTCGTAGCCTGTCGCACTGGGAAAAATGATAATGCGGTCGTTGTTGTTGTTGTGTTGCCACGTGGTCGACAACAACGGTTGCTCGATCGTCGCTCCTCGCACCGGGCTTGCTTCCCCCTCGGTCCCCCTGGCCCTCCACCGCGTCCGCTCCAATTAGAGCAAAAATAAGTCTACTATTCCAGCATGAGAATTCTATGCACATCGTCGAACAAGTGAATAGCATTGAAATCAAACGGTCAATAATTTCAGTCCAGAACCCAAAATAGGACGAAAAATTCTGTTTTTGTTGGTGAAAATCAGCAATAAGCCTCAGAAATCTTTTCCTGTTGTTGGTTACCAGAACCTAAAGAGGAAAATTCTTTGAGCGGCGTCTGTAACATATCCCGAACAAAGAAAAAATTGTATGTAGGATCGATATCCTACGTAAAAAATAGTGTTCTACCTAAATGGTTCAAGAAAAATGTTTTCTGGTGCTGGATAACATCAATGTGCAAGTGAATCTGAACAGACAAGTGCTCGTGCAAAAACAGAATTGGAGGCTGAACATACAAATCCTTTTTGTAATATTCCTCATTCAAACACTTTTGATTTTGATTTTAGTTAACAAGATTTCATCTAACAACCACCAGTTTTCAATAAATGGGAGTTGAATTTGTACATCACAATATCAGACTTTCGAGCTCACCTTGTGTGTCTCTACATATCCAATGTTTACAAGATGTGGTAATGTGAAGTTTGAACACAAAACCAATTTTTATTACCCGAAGTTTTGTTTACTGGAGTGGGGACTGATTTGATTGATATTTGGGACTAGTTTTAGATGACATCAATAATAACATAATTTGTCTTGCAACGGTACACATGTATCACACCTAGTAGATGACATCAGATGTCAGATTGAAAATACCACATATAAGGGGTGAACCAAGATTGTTTTTATGCTAAGTATCATATCCTGCTTTTTTAGCATAATTTATGAAACAACTTTCTCAACAAAAGGCACGTGACATAATTTATTGCTGCTTGTGTTTTGTCGGTCACACATATCGACAAATTTCTTTATTATATACGTACCTACCTGTCCGTGGCTCCTAAAACCTCTCTTGTAGGAAAATTCCGTAGGAACTAGTACGATTTCAACTTTTTTGTCGACCAAACTCACCTAATTTTCGCCCCCGCGCGATCCAAGTTGCCATAAACCAAGCGGATGTGCAACTTCCTCACAAAGAGTAGGTGTTGCACAAGCCGTCGAACGTAACCATTAGTGGGGCAGGAACCTCGCTAGCGAGGTGAGAAAGTTGCCATTAGAATCATAGCTTATTTGAAAAAATAGGTCAAAATTACCTACCGAAGTTTTTTTTGTGTCTGCCCCTCTCACCTCGCCACGTACGACGCACCGCCAGACAGCGAGCGGCACATGAACCTCCGCTCCTCAAAATAGGTCTATTTACCTGCAAAAAGCCGGCGTGGAGACTTTTTGGGGTGACGAACGAAAGATTTTCGCGGCAAAAAAGTCTACGTAGGAATTCTCGAGAGCAAAGATGTTTGTTTTCACACAAAATCAAAACCAGTCTGGTAAGATCTACTTTATATTCGGCGTGGGGGGATATGATGGCTATGGCAGCTATTATCAACATGACCAGATAATTTACTGTTTATACTGTTCCTCGATCATATTTGCAAATTGCGTCTTGGTGATACCCACACCTAGGTGTCCCATGAAGGATTTTTGTCTGAGGATCCAAACTCTTTGCGATATTTCATTTGTTTTTGGAGCCACTGTCAGCATGAAAACTTGTATGTGTGACAGTGTGAACGCTACGGCGCAACAGGCAACAGTATTGAGAGATACGACAATGATGGATGATGGGAGTGAATCGGGTGATCCAAGTATCCACCATACGACTGTGCTGTTGTCATCAGACTATTGCACAGCTTGCTGTTGGCTCAATTGTGCTTGCCAATGATGCCGACCACTTGCGTATGGTAGCATTTTTCTAAACACAATTCGACAGAGTATTGTATCTCAGGGTAAATACCATTCCAACATTATCAGACGAGGGACGGTTTCGATCCTCATCTCTTGAGGGAATTCTTTGTTTCGTTGTTGTGTCGTTGTGTCGTGTTGTCACTTTCGCAGGGTGCTCCAGGGAATACTCCACTCGCCCTCCGGTCCCACGTATTAATGGGATCCCAAGTTAATAATTCACTCGTTCGAACTTAAACAATATATCCTTTTCAATACATGCCCCTTATTATTTACTAAATGTCGATACTTAAGCGAAGAAAACATATTGCAAATCCACAAATATCTCAATATACGAATTCGAAGATGCATCGCCAAGCCAAGATAAAAACCAACACCACAACTCGTGATCAGTACCAAAGATCAATCGCCAAACCGAAACGAAAATTCTTCGCCAGCCGCCTGAAGCTTCTTTGAAGGGGAGGGGAGAGCCCCCCCCCCAAAGAACAAAGCATATGACCATGTGATGATTGTTATTACCAAGAGATATCCTGATCTGAACACTCTGGCTTCGTGCGCATGGTGGGCGGCAGGAAGAACCCTCGCATGAGCCACCCACCAGATTTACGATCTTTCACCACAACAAGAACACGCACTCATCATGGTAAAGATACGTCGTCGTCGTCGTCCATCGATAACTTCGCCTCCCCCGGCCCAAATCTGCAAGCCGAGGGCATTATCCTCATCAGCACTCGCAACCATCTGGCGATGTGGTCTCCATTTGGACAATGAGCGTGTTCTCCCTTCAAGCGCCTGCGGGCAGGTTCAACCACATCAACATGCCCAACGCCGTCGACTTCGAGCCCCCGGGGAGGCGTCGTTCTTCGCGACGCTCTTCTGCACGTGATCGAACTCGGTGACGTTTCCGCCGAAGGCAATGTCACTGCAAACAGTTCGAGCTTGAAGTTGGCCACTTCCAGCTGTGGGTCCACACTTGCGACGTTCACGCTCACCTGGGACAGCTTCCATCGTGTCCTGCTGGCTGCCTCTGGGAAGACAAGGACGAAGTTCAATAGGGTGACCTTGGTCGCCCACGTCTCCATCTGGGCAGTAACCGCAGCCTCTCCTTCCCAATCATCGTTGACTGCCGAGAGGTACATGGCCGTGTCGACCTTGAGCTTGTCTTTCTTCCCCAGCACTTCATCAGGAGGATGGACTTTGACGGAGGTGTCGTCCGTGAAACCCAGCACGTACAATATCATAACGGTGGCAAAACCGCTGGGCTCCCCATAACCTTCATCTTGACGTAGTGCAATGGGGGGGTTCACCTTTTTTCACCCTCAAGTTCAGCTCGTCCCCCTCTTTCTGACGTTATTGTCCCTCCCTCTTCACTTACAGATCTTGAAAACTAATATTGGCTGTCCACCCCTTCCAGTCAGCCAAGCCATAATATTTTGTCCCCCCGGTTCAAGAAGGGCTTGGCGACTACGTAGGAATAGGTAATAATAAAATTTGGCGAAAGATATTTCTGACACCCCCCCCCCCGCCCTTTGCCGCGGGCGGGGTTCTCCTTTTATGGGATGAAGCACAACGGCTCACTCTCTGATGGCCGCGAGGACGCATTCCCCTCGGGCCGACGGCCGTGAGGACGCGTGCTGGCGACGACCCTCAAACTTTTCATACATATATAACAATTAAAAACGGGCCACTGTGCTGCAGCGGCGGCAGCCGCCTTTCATGATCCAAGACGTAAGGTAGTCCCAACAAGGGTCGATAAGATTAAGGTAGGACTGAACACTTCCACAATCTTGTGTACACTTCTGTTCACCTATTCAATGCAGTGCCGGGCAGAGTGGCAGCCGGCTGCATTGGCATTGGTGGTATCCGTCCCTTTTCGCTCTAATAGAGAGAGCTCCAACAACATATTAGGTCTAGTTCACAAGGCAAGGGCTAGCATTCACGACACGAAATCTTTATCAGTACCACTGTTGTCAAAGCTTTTGCGGCCCGACAACTCCTTCTCTGTAAAGACAATCAGGTTCTAACCAAAACAAGAGCAATTTCTTACAAGGCAGGGGCTAGAATATCTCTTGGGCCCGATAATAATATTTGATCATCCTGGTAGAGAATGGTCTTGTCCGTGCAATGGGCCTTATTGGGCTTAGTGTAAACCTTCTTCTTTTGCTGTGCATGATTTCCTTTTGTCTGAAACCCATTGCCACAGCTCAATAACCCCTAATAAGTTTTTGCAGCTCCTAGACTGTCGTGCCACCAAACTTGTTTTTTAGCATTTTTTATAGATGTGAGAGATAAGATAAACTTGAGTATTTTATCAAGACGTCATTGGTAATCCTGACCTAATGATCAATGTTTTATTTTCTACATGACCGTGGTAAAATATCATGTTCCAGTATTAGACTTATTGCTGTCCCCTGAAATCATCTTGACTATTCTTTTGCCAATACGGAGATAACAGAGCTTTTGATGGATATTACTATCTTTAACTCGAGTGATCCCTTGATGATGGATCTGTCATATTCGTATTCTCTTATGGTAACAAATAGTCGAAATTAAGTTTCTAGCGTCGAATTCAGTTGATTTCATTCTTTGCCGCCATGTCAAGAAATGCAGAATATCATTTTTAGCACCCGTGGCTAGTCGCTGGTGCCAGTTGAGAGATTGTTTTGGTGGAAAGACTAACACAAGAGCTTCAATCATATTTACATACTACTTTCTTTGTCAAAAATTGGCACAACAATCATACCTATTTTAAGGCAAAATTATGCATATTTTGATTTTTACCAGTTTGTGACGAGATCCGCACAAATATGGTGTGCTGGGTTCCACACAGATAATAGCTCATCCTAAATGAGGGATTTTCTGATCAGCACAAAACAACTAAAATTGTGCAACTATAATGCAGAGCACTCAACTGATTGGACAGCAGACAGTAGAAACATGCGTAGAATATATAATCTCTCTGATCCGACAAATACGGCAAACTGGTGCCACCATCAAGCACTATTTTAGGTCGTTTACCCATCGTGTTATAATGTAGCAGGGTTGCTGTAAAGCCATCTAAGTAGTGGATCAGTTACAAATCAGTTGCATTGCCTCGATAATCAAATGAAATAGTTTGTCCAGCTTTGAAACATTTATATTACAAATATCAGATTTATTGATATTCATATAGTTAAACCGATTCTTAGGTGACAAATTGGCTGACTAGACTCTGTGTCCTTCAACAGCCACTATATCAAGAGCTTTGTGGAATAAATGAGAGCTTGGTTTTTGTCTTGACAAGAGATTTTTGCCCATTTACTCCTCAGGAATTTAGACGAGTATGAAATACCTTCGGCGTTACACTATTATCACGGTAAAAATAATTATAACTTTAAACCACCATTGATTTTGACTACTTGTTTCCTTTTCATGAATGCTGACAAAACATATAAAACCACCATAACAATTAACCTCTCTCATTTCCGTGGCGAACAGATACAACATCTACAACTGGGATAATGCATGCATATGACATGGTTACAGCATGATGCTCATCTACCCATATGAATCCCGTTCAAACTTGAACTGAAGATGCAGCAATAAAACACGAGAAAAGGAAGTATACTTTGTTGCCCATCTCATCAAAGTTCTAAGTCTATCTGACCCAGCTGACACTTTCTACTGTCGTTCTTATATTGTGTAGCTTCTACGATGGAGTTCCATGAAGTATGCACCCCTATAACACTTATACCGCCAC
>JALLPA010004803.1:0-10665 GCA_036939895.1 Thalassiosira exigua | reverse complement strand
ACCCCTGATCAATCAGCCTTCAGACCTCTCGGATGTCCCTGCCAACGGCTAAAAGTAGTCTAATTTGGCATCATAGTCTTCTTTTCTACGTAGGTATTAGGTACAGGACCAGGACTTCTCTTTTATGTTATGAGACCGAAACCAATTTTTGAACCGCTCACACAACAGCAAGAAGCAAATCCAAATAATGAAGTATTACATACTTACGATACTTCTCCACCTCTGCCCAAACACATCATCACATCATATGTAGATACTCCTACTACCTACGATACATCACTCCTCATGTCCCCGCGCTGCCGCAATCAGCCCCTCTTCCGCTCGACGACAACCGACAACACCAACGTCCATACTTTTTTGTGTCCACCGGATCTACCGTCGCCCTCTGCGGCGGCGAGCTCGGTCAGCTCCTTGCCCTCTGCGGCGGCGAGCTCGGCCAGATTTCCCGCCCGGCCAGCTCTTCCGTCGCCGCCAGCGGCTCGTCCATTGCCCTCCGTGACGGCAAGCTTGGCGAGCTCCTCCGCAGTCGGAGCTCCTCCGAGGTCGCCACCGGCCAGTCACCCTCTGCGGCGGCAAGCTAGGCCAGCTCTTCCGCAGTGGCCGCAAATTCGACCGTCCCCCTCCACGACGGCGAGCTGCAGGCTGGCTCCTCTGCGGTCGGCGGCGGCTCGACCGTCTCCGTCTGCGATGATGTGATCGGCCGGAAAAGGTAAACTCATTTTGATGGTTCGCATATTTTTTTCTTCGGCGCGTTAAATTATTATTCCTTTTATCCATCCTAACCACACGAAGTTGCATTGGCGGGATCCTGCCGACTTCTCCTTCTTCCGCGCAGGCTGATCATCCTGTCTCAAAGCTTGGCGTAGAGCCTTTTTCAGCTCATCTACGCTTCGGTTCATGCAGTTCACGCGGCCCCAGCCGCAGTCCATCCCAGCCATTCTTCGTCCTGGAGCTCCATCCACCACTCGTGGATCGGGCCGTCATCGCCATCTTCCTCATCTACGCGATTCCCACGTAGAGAGGTCAAGTTCCCGCCATATCCAGNGCTGCACCAGCCTCGTGTCCCAGCAGCTTCAAGCTTCCGCAAAGCTTGGCTCCTGTTTTTGCCAAAGTGGCTGTTCCTCAACATGAATATTCATTTTTTGACATCGGTGATGTATAAATAATCCATGGGTTAAATGTATATAACCAAGGCTGTTATAGTAATGACATTCAATATTACTATTTGAGATTTATTTTGTAGTTTGTTGACCATATTGACTTTTGACACTTGTATTTGAAGGCATTGTTTGTAGATTGCTTATCAATTGTGGCGTTGCATACTATATGCCAGTCTGAGTCTATTTGTGCAAGTTGCATATGCTGTATTGAATGAACCCTTGCAGCCATGTCCAATCTTTACCATGAACTTCACAGATGTGCACAACTTTGAGCATTGGTCCATAACAATCTACTCACATCATTGAAAGTATCACACAACGGTGTTGGAAGCCATTCAATATTGATTTTTTATTCCTGACAATCAACGTAACTGCATCAGCAACTGAGCATGACCGAAAAGCAGAATATTCAAACTAAGATTTTATGCCAGAAAAGAATACATTAAAAATTGGAATGGGTACTATGTTATTTCAGGCTTCCCATATTGTTTGACAACGAACTGGTTTCAACTGTAATTTTTGCTTATGTATAATGTTTATTGAGTAATCTTCTAGATAGCCATAATAGTTGTTGAATGATGGAACAGGAAAACATGCTGCTCCACATAGGATATAGAGATACATGCGCAGAACAAATTTCATTATTCAAGCCCTATTTTGATATTGCTGTCACACAGGCCTGATCCACTAGTCATTCTTCATTCACACCTAAATTGATTGTCGGGTCGGTACTGCCGTATCAGTACCCAACTGTATTACCATGTCAGCCGTGGAGTACACTCTTGTATAATGATCATGATCTATCGGGAGCCGTTGCCATTGTTTTCCTATTGCCGAGATGATTGACCGCTGTTGGGGTTAGCGAGAGAATCGAAGTGCCTTTGTGTGGCTGAGTTGTTTTGGTTCACGAAAACATGCATGTCTACATACACATGCTCACACAGGATTTGACATTAGCGGTGTTGAAGAGTAGAAGGTATTGACAATAGTCGTGTGCACATCCAGTAGATCATCTGACTTGATCGTTGAGATTGAACCAGTCTTCCCGCAAATACTTGATGTCGGCATAATTTTGGCAATCAATGCCGTGGAAGTGCTGCTGACGTGCTTTTTTCTGCCTAATCAAAAAGATCCAAACTGATCTTGTGTGCAAATGGTCCAGTCTCCAAAGTTTCTTACGTACGCAGAAAACCTTTCCTGGGTGATAGATATTAGCTAGCACGGTATGTATGAGCCTACTAGTAAATAGGTACCTACCTTCAATTTAAGCCCCCCCCCCCTCTCTCTCAAAAGGAGGATGGACCTCAGGGGGAAAGATGGACCGCCATGGTCATGATCCCTCGAGAGGAGAAGACTGAAGACAGTACGAAAGCAACACTCAACAAGTGCAGAATCTATGATTGGGAAACTGTGTGCTCTATTATGTTAGCAATGGTAACATGATGGGTCGAGCCGAACTGTGTGCAACTCCGTGTGCAAAAAGGACGATGTCAGAACATGCAACATCTGGCACTCGGAAGGGGATCGGAAGATATCCTTCAAATGCGCCAGATGGGAGTCCAACTAAATTTGAATCCTTGGGTGCAGGTGAAGAGAGGCGCAAAAATAGGTTATCCCTCTCTTATGCCTTCCAAAAAGGACAGACGAGGCTACCAAGTCACAGTCTGCAAGAGGACAGCCAGATCAGCCAAATGGAAATAGTGCACTGCCCATATGCTCCGCTTCACTATGATGAGCCAAAGTCCATAAGGGACAAGGCATAAAATCCCCGTTGGAAACTTGTCAACGTACATAGGTAACTACACGTGCACTCGGTTCGAGAGTGTCGCGCGGGGGGGGGGGGGGGCGGGCGGGGGGGGTCTGATTTTACCGGGACGGGTGGGGGGGGGGGGGGGGGGGGGGGGGGGGGGGGGGGGGGGGGGGGGGGGGGGGGTCTGACTTTACCGGTACGAGCTAGGCTGAATGTGAGGCCGATAATCCGATCTTCTATTTTTGGACCCCCCAGTCTTATCATATTTTTTGGCATTATTCTAGAAGTTTATCTTCTGATTTTGTCGTGTTTTGAACTTTCAGGCACCGTACGTCATTTCCATCATTAGGAGTAGTTTCGAATAGAAAACCCTGTTTCCCTCAGCTTCATTGTCTTGGAGAGACTTGGGCCTGTTCACTTGATTGTGCCTTGGACTTGTACTAGGGTGTCAAACTCATCGAAATGAAAAAGGTGATACACTCGCAGTGAGTGAGGGAATAATCAAAGAACAATACCGCCTATGCGCCAGTGGCTAGGGGATAGCAAATCTAACGAGTCTGAAGGATATGCAAAAAATCAGACCAGGCAATCTTGACGACACGAAATGTCCGACTTGACACGGAATTGAAATCACGCAATCCGCAGTAAAGATAAGATGGCAATATAGCAATCTGAGCATGGGCATAAAGGGTGTGTCATTGTATCACAAATGAAGTAAAACCGCTGCCACTAAGGTTGGGTGGTCAGGATGGGAGATGGCGATGGTCGTTTGGAAATGAATGTGCGACACATGCAATGCCTTTGCGTTCACCATGCCCACTCTTAGCATAAGTCTGACAGACAAAAGCTAGAGCATTCGGACGCCAAACTGGGGTGCTTCTGGAACTTTGCTCCTGTAGTATGCGACCAGACAGGAGGACATGCAGACAATAGCCTGGGTACGATACATCGTAAAACAAAAATGCACCGGTCATATTCCAACGATGAAGCTTTATTCCATCTCAAATGGTGAGTGAAAAGATGTTACTTGCTCATAATAAAATTGCTGCAGGTGCTTAGTTTCACCAAGAGACTGGATGAGAAAATGTGCTGGCCAGCGGAAGAGGCCTCTTTACAAGTGAACTTGAAGAACAGAACTTGATTCTTGCGGGTACCTTGAACTTGAAGCCGACTTGAAATATCTTGAGCTTGCTCCTTAAAAATGGGATATCGAGCCAGATGGCGCCCGTGATTCTGCAGTAGGTCGGCAAAGCAACTCCAGATGTAATCCGCATCAAGGGTAAAGGTCTGGGACTCAAATGGGGCGGCCCTATTGGCCTATCTCACAGAGATAAAAAAATGGGCGCTCATACTCTACCACGACGTCCCGTGAGCTAGAGTAGAGTAGGTACCTTATGCGGAATGTCATCCAAGAATCAGGCAAACTGCCATAAAATAAACATGGAACATCATGCTGTCTAAATACAGGCAGTACAATATGCCTTTGGCGGCAGCAGAATCGAAATAATGATTAATGCCAATTTCATATAATTGAAATCTGAATGTTTATACTGCTCAATAGAGCAGTCGCGACATTTGCAATTCTCATATCTTTAGGCTATACCATGGCCAATAGGCCACAGGAAGAGACGAAGCAAGGTCTGGATGGTGATCCTTAGGTGATGGCTTGAAATGAGCACGGAGCACAAAGCAGCGTCAGCACAATGACATAGTGGATGAGGGTGGATAGGGGTGGGTGCAGCATGATGCTTGTCGCCCAAAATGAAGACCTTGCATTGTTAGGGCGAGGCGTACCATGGAAGGTGAAGCAAAGAGCTTCACCGCTCATTGCATGCCCGCCGGATGGCTCGCATGTGATGACGTGCAGCAAAAGGGAGGAGCGGCAATTGCATGCATTGCTGAATGGTATTACTCTCAATCTCGGGGAACTCGGGTGGGTGAATAAGGGTCCTTGACAATAGTAAGGAGGTATGGGGGCCTGATAGCCCATTGCAAATCAGGGGCTCGTGTGACATGGGATGGTCTGGAACTCTAGACACAAAAAATGGTCGCTGGGAGCAATTAGCAGGAAGGGGGCAGCGCAACAGCGCAAGTAGGGTTTGGACTTCATGTGCTTCGGTGGCTGACTGGCGATCGATGAGTACGATGGACAAGCAGACATGCGGCGGTGCGTGAAGTGCCAGGGAAGCAATTGCCAGGCCGATGCGCGGCCGCAAAGAATGTGCTCGCCAAGCAAAGGCTGGAGGGCTACTTCGCATCAACAAAGGCAGCGAGTCCAAAATGAGCGGTGGTGGATGTCCGGAAGACATATCACCCCCCCCCCTCTTCCCCCGAAGCCCTGCGAATCAGTGGCTCGGACAAATGGGTCAGAGCACATAAAAGTTGATGAAAGAAGATGGCCCGTGGCAAACGCAATTACCGGCGGGGCCGTCGGGCAGGTGAGCAGCTGGACCTTGCCAGCAAATGATGCCGGTGGATGTCGGAGTGAGGAGGAGCAAATGCCATTCCTTAAATCTACACGTTCCATAGATAGAGGGAATGCAAATATTTGGGCAGTTTGAAATTGTTTCGGATCATTGGCACCGGTCAAAGACAGCGAGTTGTTTCCATCAATTTTATCTAGCTATCTATATAGTGTTTTTTTCTCCGAAAAGTTTGGTCATTATACGTACTCTACATGATCACACAGGGGAAAACACGCATGATGCACTGCATTCATCTAAACTGCATTAATTGGGATCGTAGCTTTTGATAACATCACAGAGAGCCACCACACTGACGTTGCTGCCACCACTTGCGCTCAGACACCACGGACCCCTCGCTCGTCAAGCCGGTTCATCCCATCTGTACTGCCCAAAGGCCGCTTGCTGACGCCTTCGCCTCCCCTCCTCCTACCTCAAGGCTCAAGTCACTACACGAAGGAACTTTTCCCATTGGTTTCCGACCTCTGTGTTGCTACCTTGGCACCTCACTCTCCACTGTCATGGTCTGTCAATTTTCTGGGGATAGGGTCCTATACCCCCTTTTCGCACCCCTTTCCCACCCTTTCTTTTCCACTCTAGGCCAATGGCGGACATGGCCACATATACTCTATGCGACAGATGGCCATTGGATGCAAGGGAGGTGGTATTTCCTAGTAAACACCACCTTAATTGCCAACTCAGTCATAGGTACTTATGTTTAGCAGGGAGGAAGCGGAGTCTGCTCAACAGAGGTTGTGGAGCCACTTGATTTCACGCGTGACTTTTGTCAGTCATGATTGATCACGAATAATGTATCTATCTTTCCTCGTATCGCAAAAAGTATGGCGATAAACACTTTGGTGTAAGCTAGCATACACGGCCAGATTATGCTGTAGTACCTACTTTGAATTTAGGCTGACCATGAACGGATTGGCCACCCTAGCACACGGGTCGATCTCAGAGTATGTAATACGGATTTTCTATCATTCCATCTGGAGATCCACTGTCCTAGCGATACATTTGATAGTATGTAACGTTTCGCTTCACGCACTACCCAGCAAGACCCTGGATGGGGTGGGTAATACGTACATAACCACATATTTATCGTTTTTTTCTTTTCTTTTCGAGCTCGCATTTAATTTGCGATGCCAATATTGCCGCGTATCGCCGCGTATCACCGCGTATTGCCGAGTATCACCGCGTATTGCCAAATATTGCCATGATATTGCCGCGATATCGCCGCGATATTGCCAAGAAAGAGAGGCGATGGCGACACCAAAGTCGTGCCAAAAGAGAAAAATATGAATTTAAATTGCCTCCAATACACGTTTGGCGACGGCACCCTTGAGACACATACAAGAATTATTGCCGGAATATTGCCAGAAAGAGAAAGCTACGGAAACATTTTCAATTGTGGCAGCATTTCTTGTGATGCTTCTGCTTTTAATATTAATTCCTATCGGGTGAGAGGCCACTCTCCTCACACTTCTATTTTGCCAAGTATTGCTGAATATTGACACAATATCGCCACGATATTGCCGCGGTATTGCCAAACAACAATATTTGACAACACATGGCAATATCTGGCAATACGCGGCGATATCCGGCAATACTCAGCGATACTTGGCAATACTCGTCAATACTTGGCCCCTGAATGCGAGCTCGAAAAAAAAAAAACGATGATTACGTATTTTGGTACGTTTTTACCCGCCCTATCCAGGATCTTGCTGGTACTGAATATGTAGGGTTTACAACTTTAGCGGGAAACGGTACTAAGTAGTACTGTGTCCTATGTGAAAAAATAAAAGAGCTCCGTCCGCCACCTTCCCCTGCCCTACGAACCACTGACAACTGACAACCCAACGCGCGTAAACCAAATCACGTATGAACCATGAGATCCGCGGCGTCGCCTAACATCCCCCCCGCCCTTGCCCCGCCCATGTTTTCTCACGGTTATACTGGCCAGGACGGCAACGTTGGTGGTCCAACGAGTCTCTGGGGCGGGTGAGACGGCAGCAATCATTTTCAGTTTCATCTCTATTTTTGGTGCCATGTGGCGGGTGGAACAAGAGCTTCCACTTCCCCCCCCGAATCCGGTACTCGAAAATCGGCAACAGAATGTTCTGTTGGGGGTCAATTTTCTGTTGCCTTCAACTGGAACCTCTAGAGAGAGGGGGCGATAGAAAATCTTTAGGATAAAATTAAGGATAATAGTATTTTGTACTTATTCCTGCGTGAAATTGAAAATTCGTGTTTAGTACTTAAGACGAGTACATATATATCCCACGTCAGTGCTGTGGGGCTGAGGCGGGCATTTCCAGCTGTTTTAAATTTTTGTACTAATTCCTGATAGTGTAGTATCTTTTTGAGACGTTGACATGTCATCTTCTGTTGTTCAAAAGTTTTGAGAAAGAAACCATGGCCGGTGCGCTAAATTGGAAAACTGACACATAAGTATGCTTCCAACAGACCAGTTATGTCGCTCTGTTGGCCACTCTGAGTTCAGGTTGCAACAAAACCAGGATGGACAGAACCAAAAAGGACCAACACCAATTTCGAAGGATTCAGTTGCCCTCATTTTGTTTGGTTCCAACAAAACCACAGTCTTAGTCAGTCCCTTAACCTGTTGATCATCGATGGTCAGATTCTCCCCCCATCCCCCCCCCCCCCCTCCCCCCGAGATTCGCATTCCCAATTACAATATCCTCAAGTGTCACATTCTCTCTCCCTGATTGGGCAGAATATGTTACAACAAGTGTGTCCGTTTGATGTAAACACTATATTTACTCTTCAGTGTCAATTTATTATTGAATTTTGATCATATCTTTCTGCAGCCTGGACATTTAATATTAGTTTAGTCTTACAGTGTTACTAATAAATTTCAAAGTTTGTTCATAAATAGAATGTATGTATCAGTAAACTTATGTGGTTACTCAAAGGCAATAAATGCGTATTTATTTTCAAAATGTTTTTATCAAACTTGCTATTTTAATGCAAACATTTAGTTTGCTGCAGAGTCAACAAATTATTGCATTTTGGTCTTGAATGGCTGGATCTTGGCCAATTTAGACCAAATCAGTCTTATGTGGGTTTTTGATGTATGTACATTTAAATTACGTGCGGGTTTCAGGCAAAACACAAACACCGTGGCACACGATTCGAGACTTTGCTGATGGAAGTTGTCTGGTAGCCAATTTTTGCCTGTCTTTTCTTTGATCCCATTATTCTGAGAACAATATCAACTCATTCACCTTTGTCTTTACATGTCTTGGTTCTTTTCTGTCTTCTATAGATTAGCTGCTATCTATTAGATAAATAATATATTTTTAAATTAAACCTTTTCTCTAGCAGAAGGCTTTCAACATCGGATGACAATACAACAACAATATTGTCGATGAAATTTGTGTGCTGCTTATCTGGCTGATGTGCAACGGCTACATCAAGAGCTCAGTGCGCGCACAGAGAGACACGCACCCCCGGCCCCATCAGGAACAACAGAGAGGGGCTTAGCTGGCTCCGGCCTGTTCGGTGGCAGCAAGCATGTAGGTCGGGGGTACGTGGGGGAGTTGTTTTAGAAAAACAAAGTCTTGTCGTTTTCTTATAATTCTATTTTTTACCAATCTTCGTCTGTCCATTCAAACAATTCCCACCAACAACACAGCTACATTTTTCCACAACTCAGGCTTATATTTAGTTTCAATTAGAAAAGGTTTGGCTGAGGATGGTGAACAATCAAAACCTTTTTTAAAAGGTACTAAATTGAGGACTGAATTCAGCATATGCAACAACTAGTCTAAAATTTGGTATGTAGTTGCTTAACTTGACAATACCATAAACTTGTAAATCAGGGTAGAAAATAGTGATTCTAAGAAAACGGCAATTACAATAATCCAATAGCTTCAGGGCAAGACGACACCATCTAGTATTAAGCACAAAATAGCCTAATTCTAATTTATCATTCCCTCTTAAGTAAAAATGGCATCGTCGTATCCTCACGCCGCATAATCCGCCAGTCATGGATGAGAACACCACACATTGTGCTCTTGCCTGGGGCTATTTGTGTTGCTGGGGAGGGTTATCTGGCCGCGGCAGCGTCCTCCGCGGATGTCATGGTAAGCATTGTCGGATCAAAGTCACCGTTGTTGCTCATCACATCTTGCGTCGTTCGTCATCTTCGGAGGAGAGGTCTGCAAGTTATATTGTTTAGGGAGAAAAATAGAAAAACGTAACTTGAGCGCTTTTGTTAATAAGTAGATAACAAATACACACCTTGTAGTATTGGAAGGGCTAACAAGTGTCCCTCATCTTTTCCTGACGTAGCTTTTCATAACAAAAATCTCAACACACAAACACACAAACACACAAACACACAAACACACACACAGAGAGAGAGAGAGAGAGAGAGAGAGAGAGATAGAGAGAGATAGAGAGAGAGAGAGAGAGAGAGAGAGAGAGAGAGAGAGAGAGAGAGAGAGGAAGTGAAAAGAGTGAGAGAGAGAGAGGTAGGCACAGTAGATTTTTGTTGATGATCAATAGACTCTAAACAACAAATCTCAGAAAAGCCCTTCTGGGTGGTTGCACAGATCGGGAAAAAACCTGCAAGATTAAAACAGTTATTTTGAAAGGTTCAACTTATTTGGGTCAAAAAAATTGCCCCAAAGATATTTAGACGAGTCTGACAATGCACTTACCCATCTATCTATGTTATATAACCATGGTGCTTTATCCAAATTTCCAATTTTTCTGTAGTTTTTATTGGCATATCTGGCTGACGGCACGGGCAACATATTGATATCAAGAGAGTTGACTTGTTTTTGTTGACTAAATCGGGATTTTCATTGTTTGCAAACATGACCTGCCTTTGCCACACCATAAACTTGGTGTTTGCCCCCTCATAATATATGAGCATCCATCCAGAGACTTGCGGCGAATGCCTCCAAGATTTTTGGCGAATCTGACAGAATATCTCTCAAGTCATGGTGTTTATTTGCGATGTGATTTGAACTTCTGCAAGGGACGTGTCTTCAGCGATATTGGATGATCGGAATTCATCTGATGCAGAAGAAGTGTATACCAAACAATATACAATATGCAACTGTCGGCATGCCAATGCGCTTCGGTGGGATTCAATTGACCTTGAATAGGTTCGCGAATCCGAGTGTGCCGCTTTATTCCGAATCCGAGTGTGCCGCTTTATTCCGCCAAAAGATTATGCCTTGCAATAATAGTAATGTCCGTGGCCACTCTAATTCGTCCCAATGAGACGAATTCGTCTCACTTTAAAATAGGGGGG
>JALLPA010004716.1:0-10158 GCA_036939895.1 Thalassiosira exigua | reverse complement strand
TTTACGTAGAACGTTGATAGCTGACTTTACACGACGTAGTAGGACACTCCTGACAAACGATGGCCGCCACAAGGGCTTCAACGATGAGGACGACCTCAAGGGCCGCGACCTCGAGGGCGTCAACCTCGACACTGGTTGCAGCGAGGGCCGTAAGGACGGAGGACTGCCACGTAGAGAACGCCCGTGGCCTCGAGGGCCGCGAACTTGACGGCGACCGCAGCGGTGGACCGCAGCGACGAGGGCGACCTCGAAGGCCGCGATATCGTGGGCTTCGGGGTCGGCGGCGGCCTCAGCGAGGACCATCCATGCCCGCCACATCGAGGATGGCCGCTACAAGGGGGGCGATCGACCTCAAGGGCCGTGAGCTTGACAGCGGCCTCAGCGAGGGCTGCGATAACCGAGGACGACCTCTAGGGTCACGAGCCACTCTGCCTGCAGGTGGCATCAGCCTCCGTCTGACTCCCTGGTCGCAATAGTTCCGCTCCTGCATGAAGTACAAATCTTCAAGTTAGAAGTAATCGCTCAAGGGAATAAAAAAGAACAAAACAAAAAATTGACTTACCTTCCAGCTGATCCTTACAATCTGAAGGTTTGGCAGGAATTTAGGCGAGTCAGGCCCATGGGTTATCCTCTGTATTAGAAATGATTAAGAAAGAAGGTGAGATGAAAACTATCAAAATATGACTCACCTGTCCATCCTAACCCCCGGCTGAATATTGTGTAACAGACAAACGCACCTCGTCGACAGCGTCGCGGATCTTAGCCAGGAGCCAGCCCATATAACTCGGCGCACAATGGACTTCCTTCGACAGGACGAAGCTGCTCAGCCCGCGAAATGCTCTGACGACGCTGCAGAATAGGCTCCTGAAGCAGATCGAGCCGAGGGAGTAGGTCGTCGTCCGCGTGATGACTTCCTGTTTCCGAGGGGGCAATCGTTTGTCAGCACGTTCGTGGGAGTAAGTTTGCGAAACTTCGAACTCGCTTGTGACGAGAACGTGTTGCCGAGGCGGAACACGTGAAACGCGCTCCTCTTTCTCACCATCACGCCCGCTCGATACGTCGGCGCGTGCTCCCCAGCGATGCACCACCATCCCACGACCCCCGCGGTCCTCACCGCGACGAAGTTCGTCGAGACCTGCTGCGTCCAATAGTACGCGAAGAGGGCTTAGGCCGCCGTCCAGCTCCCGACGACGCGACGTCCGCTCGCTGCGGCGACGAGGGCGACGACCAACCAGACGTAGCCACAGGCGAGAGCATGGCGGGAGAAAAGGCAGATATGCTCACCGATTGTTCAGGTTCAGCTGGTCCGGCACCTTCTGATACTTGGCGACGGTGAAGTGTCACGGCGTACCTACGCAGCAGCAGCAGCACCTGGACTGTGGTACGTGCCTGCATAGGTCGCCACAGCAGCAACGGTCCGTCACGTGAAAAGGGCAGGAGAAACAGCATCTGTTGAGATATTGGCCTTGACACAGAAAATGAAAAATACAGTTTACCATGACTGACATTCACGTTGACGACCCAATTCCCCCCACCAATCGCCGGCTCATATCCTCGCAGTTGTCCTTTTACCGTCCCTCAATTGCTGACGGACACGGAGGAACGCAATCAACACCGGACAACGACGAAAGGTGAGATAGATCGATGGTGACATCAAAAACGCACGGCACAATAACTCACCCCAGCTTTCCGCCTCGCGGTTCACTTGGCTTCGCACCGGCAAAAATGTGAGCTTCGAGAACGGCAGATCGTCGCGGACGACCTGGAGGGGTAGGATATGGAGGAGGAAGTACGGGGGAGCGACGAAAGCGGACGAAATGACATCGGAGCAAATCGGGGCTCACCTCGCTCTCGAGGATCAACCACCCTTCGATCCGTTCGGCCTCACAGCGGCGAAACGGTGAAATGCCCGCGACCCCAGGGGGTCACGGAGGACCTAGAGGGATTGGGGATGGATGGTGAAGGGCAGGGAACTGGCGGGAGCGGACGGATAGCCCGCGTGGGCTAGTAGGGAGGGCGGGTCGTTTCGAGGCCGAGGACGGATTTTTGGTGCAGCGCAGCACAATGATGTCCGTTGCTCTTGTTTGGCGCACAGGGGCCAAACTAGAGCGCCGCGGGCAAAACCCCCGCTTCGGCGTGAAGAAAAGGGGGTAATGGTCACGCCAACGTGGGGGTTTGCCGTGGCGTGGACGAGGAGGCGCCAGCAACGACGAACAATATCGTCCTTGGGGCGACATGGTGCACCAGTTTTCGGCAATGGGGGGCGATCTGAGGAAAAGCGACTGCGAGAGGAGCTGGATTTGAGGGCGCGATTTTTGGGCGTCTGTCCGTCACCAGTCAATTTTTCAAAACATATGTACACGTACCGTAAACAAAATAGGCTCTATATAATGTGCCGGACCCTCTATCCTGAGCGACATCGTACTCGGCTGTCTGGACTGGATGGGTCTCCTTGAGCAGCGTAGTTTTTCCCAAGAAGTGGACCCGTCCTTCCATTGGACACAGATCTCCCAGCCCACAGTAGACCTTCTGAGGGAGGGGCCACCGCGCTCATTCGTCGTCTCCTGGTCTGCTAAGACCAGGGCGCCTTCTTTCTTGCGATGGTCGACAAGACAATCAACAAGTAAGTATTCGTTTCCATCTGGGTCACACTGAGCATACATGGACTCAGCTATGAGGTTGGCCGTCAGCTCGTCAACGTCACCGTACTCAACTCCACACGGTACTTCCGCGTGTCGAGGATGGGGTTGGAGTTTCTGTGGCCCACGGGGTTGTCCTCATGGTCGCGCTTGCACCCAATCACACGTCCCCTGACCATGGTACCACCCCATGTCAAGGAAAAGGAGACGCCAACGTACTCGTCCCCTGCCTCTGCGGTTGGTGGCTGAAGGGCGATTACAATGGGGTCGAGCTCCTCTTCTAGTGCAGCGGGCTGGTCTTGCCCTGAGTCGTCTTTGTAGAACTCATGTTCTGGGGTCAGGTCGGCGGGGTCAAAGTCGGTCGCTTCGCATGCCGGACCGAGCTTTTGAGTTATGTTGGAAGTGAAGGCCTTGCGGTGCTTGACCTCCTCAGAGTCCACGCGTACTAAAGAGCATCAACAAGAGATGGTAACAAGTAGCTCGGCTAGATAAAGTGGGATGTTAATCTACTCTGGCCGAGCGTCATGGTTGCGATCGTCGCCGCTGCCGCAATGCCAATCGTTCATGGCCGTCAGGTGCTCGTGCGAGCGCACACGCTGGCACCGTCTGGCCGTCAACCTGCAGGGTAGTTCCCCGTGGAACAATACACCCTTGCAGCCGGTGCCCAGCGGGTAATGTTCCCCGTGGAACAATACACCCTTGCAGCCGGTGCCCAACGGGTAAATTGTTGAATAAAAAGTAAAAATACGAAAAGAAAAGTGTCCACCGAAGATGAATCTCTGGCTTCGTTGATTGTCCCCCTTCTGTGGCCCACCCTTGGAACTAGGCCATCGTGGAGAGTGTAAAGAACTCGCTCTCAGGGTCGCCAGCCCGGAGAGAGGGTTCCGTGCCCCCTTGGATGGGCGCAGTCCGTAGCAGGATGGGGTTGGTACCAATAGTTTCCACCCTTGGAGGTGACAGGCTCTCGTGGAGAGTGCAGACCCCACAACCGGGTTTCCCATTCTCGTGGACGGGGGCGTTGCTCGCAACGTGCCCAATTAGGGGGTTGGCACCCTTGGAGCGTCGCCATCCCGAATGAATGGAAGTGGTGGGAGGGACGTGGTGGCTCCTTCCGCTCTTGGAGGTTGCCAAGTCTCCATGATGCCGGTGAAGGAGGCGCCGGAGCTCTGAGACTGAGACGGCGGGCTCGGGCGCGTCGCTGGAGAGGACGGCCGAGTGCTGGTCTGCGGGCTTGCTGGTGCCAAGCCTGCGGGCTCGCGCGCATCGCTGAAGTGGATGGTGGAGCACTTGTGCGGGGCATCGGGCTCTTTAGTATAGCTCGGCTTTTTATCGGAGTAGCTTGGCTAGATAAAGTGGGATGTTAATGTACTCTGGCCGAGCGTCATGGTTGTGATCGTCGCCGCTGCCGCAACGCCAATCGTGCGTGGCTCTCCGGTGCTCGCCATCGTGTGGCTGTTAGCGCACACGCTGGCACCGTCTGGCCGTCAACCTGCAGGGTAGTTCCACGTGGAACAATACCGACTTGGAGGAGAAGAGCTATCTAACCTTGTTGGACGACGGGACCTCCTCGTTGTATGTGTGGTCCTCGGCATGGGACATAGGGGGAAGATTCTGAGGCTGCGGAAGGGACAGGTCCGGAGCGAGATGCCCACGATGTCCGACGTGACCGCCCTCGTTGACTCCGGCGCAAACACGGACTACGCCGGCGACAAGGACGGCAAGGACGGTGACTCCTGGGACGGCGACGACAACGACGGCGGAGGCGACTCCTGGGATTCTGACAGGCATCCCACTCAGAGCCCCACGAAAAGTCCCATTTGGGATCACGCCGGGTGGGGCGATGACATGTGGCACGACGATGGCTGGGGCTTCAACTCCCACGACATGTTGGACAACGACTGCCACGGCGGCGATTTCTGGGACAACAACGGTCACGGCAATGGCGGTGACTCCTGGGATCATGACAGCCATCCCACCGTGAGTCCTACAAAGAGCCCGACTGAAAAAGATGACAAGGACGGGTGGGACGTTGGCCACTGGGGGAGCGACAGCCACGGCAACGACGGTGACAGCTGAGATGGCGACGACACCAATGGAGACTCCTGGGATCACGACGGCCACTCTACCAAAAGTCCGACCGAAGACCCAAGCGGTGAGTGCGCACAAGCTCGCGGGACCTTCGTCTCTCCATACATCGACTCGCCCATCCTCAAGATCGTTTCAGAACGTCTCGTTGTTTACCTCATCCACACGCGCAGGAGCGGCTCCTGGGACCGCGATGGGTGGAGCAATTCCTGGGATCGCAACGGGTGAGGCGGCGGAGGAGGACGCAAGCCCACATCCTCTCCTGTCTCCTCTCCGTCTCCCTCTCCTTCCTCGACCACAGAAGCATCGGATGATGCCGACACCGCCTTCCCCGTCTCCAAGGACGTCAACGTCCCCGCCACCCTCGCGCCCGTGTTTCCTGTCGACGTCTTCACTCCCGCTCGCACTCCTTCATCCACTGTGCCCGTGGGATCATGATCTATCATGATCTATCACGATGGAGGCGCTGGAACTATTGTGTGGGCACAAGTTGGCCAGAATAATTAGGTGATAATAGTATTGCCCACTTAAATAACGAGTTGCCCGCTAAATTTATACCTACCTACTTACCGTATTGAGATCCGGGGGTGGGACAAAATTCTTTCCTTCGATCGTAAGAGTATCCGGCCAACCGCCCCCCAAAAACCGGAGCCTCTGTCGGAGAGTGGCATTGGACCACAAACTTCTTCTACTAAGAGGATATGGCAAGATTGGCAAATTGATGCTCAGTTATTAGTGCGATGATTAGATATCTACAGGAACTTCGGGCAAGATGATCGGTCTATTTGGCATCATACCAGTTGTCATGCACAAAAGAACCATCAACAAGCAAGGGGACCTCAGTTTTTTCCAATCCAAGTACCCAAGGCTCCTGCATGCACTTCACTACCTCTTCAAATGCTTCTTCCGCCGTCTCTTCGGGTCCTTCCAAAATCACTTCGTCATGGACCTGCAACAATAATATCCATCCCAATTTTTTTATCAGTGGGCTGTTGTTAATTTTTATCATGGCCATCATTGCCACATCAGCGGCACCTCCTTGAATTGGTGTATTGATGCTTGCTCGCAGAGCATGCCCTAGAGACTTCATACTACCCCCCTTTGCATGGGGGAGATGCCGATACCTGCAGAGTCGGAGGAAATTACGAGCATGAAGTTCGGGGGGAAAAGAAATAGATTGAAACAGGTAGAATACATTTACACACCTGCCCATTAAAGTTCGTGTGAGTCCATGCTTCTTGGCTACCGCTTTTGTTTCCTTTTGCCATTTTTCTACCTCCGGCCGAGAGTCATACCAAGCCTGCAGCATGTCTTCGGCCTCCTTTTGACTCACCCCCCAGTCTTGACTCAGTCCATGAGCTGTCTTACCTGGGCAGGCGAGAATTTGCGAGGTTTTGAAAAGAAAGTGAGCACCGAAAGATTTATGAGATGAGACTCGCCCGCTTGATGGAGTACTTACCGTATGCAATGGAAAAGTTCAACGTTTTTGCCTTGCGCCTCTCCGAAGCATATTTGTCCTTTAGCATGGGTTTGGGCGGTTCGCCGTTTGCGTAATCCCATTCCAACAGGCATTCACTGTTCTTCACTGCGTCTTGTATATACTTGAACATCCCCAATGCCGTCCTCGAATGAAAATCTCCTCCCGCCTCGAACGCCTCAATCATTGAAGTGCAATCTGTCATACTGGCCAGCAGCCTCAGCTCGAGTTGCCCATAGTCTGCCACGATAAGTCGATTCCCCGGGGAGGCGACGAAAGCTTGCCGAATCTTGTACTTATCCTTTTCTAATGCCGGCTGATTTTGCAAGTTTGGCTTTCGTGACGAGAGACGACCAGTTTCGGTGTTGATGTTTAACGACCCGTGGACACGCTTCTGGCCATCAGCAAGCTTTTTGATGAAGAGAGTATTGAAAATTTATGAGCTATTCATCGCGGCGGTTCAAATCTCCCCACTCTCTCTACTTCATGGTATCTTTCTTACCGTTTGAAGACTCGTGAGGAAGTTGGCAATCATCGTGTCTATAGATCCAATTGCAGTGAGGCTGAAGAATGCGACGCAGGCATCGTGGCCTGATTGACCTTGACCGAAATGGTCATATGCCTAACAGAGATTAGTATTCTTCCTCCCGATGAGATCTAATAAATCAAATCAATGCATATGGCTCACCTCCCCATACCGGGGTGGTTCCGCGAAAGGATCTCCAGCCAATTTTCGCAACACGTCGGCTGTGGCGCTAGGGGCGCCGCTGGCTGTGAACTTCTTTGCCTCCATTTCGAAACTCGTAATCTTGACGTCCACGTACTTGGGCTCCTCCTCATCCTTTGCCTTGATGGCGGCCAGAATACTCTTCAACGAGTCGTTCCCACTGGATGCGGCGGCTTCGTGCAGCAGCTCACTCATTTTACGATGGACAGCAGAAGAATCACTTGAAGGGGATTCTTCCCATGCAGTGTATATTTCGCGGGAAAAGCTGTCGTCTTCACGAAGCTGCTTGACGAGAGCGGCTTTCTTACCCGTGGTTGGGAGACTTCGGGCCACGCAGGCATCTCGCAGATCCTTGACCGACATGGAATCGTAGTCATTGATTCTGGTGGCGGCCCTGCCAGCATTCGGGTCAGACATCAATCGGAAATGCCCACGAAGACGCTCCTGAAGCTCGGCTTTCTTCCCAGACACCTTCAGGCCATTTTCCTTGCACAACAGCTTCAACTCCACCGCATTCATGCGGTCGAATTCATCCTCCTCCTGTTCTCTGTCGTCAGACGCGCCCTCAAACGACCTATTCATTTCCCTCTCCTCCCTCATCCGCGCATCCCTCTCTCTATATGCCTCCATGGCGTCGTCGGGGATATCCGCCCTCGGAGTCTTGAATACACGCCACTTCTCCGTGGGTTCCTTAGTCTTTGAGTTCTTTGTCCCACCGAAGAGGAAAGTTGCCAGCTGCTGCGAGCTTGCCAGATTCATGGCCAGCCCGTCCGGCCCAATCTGCTCCGCCGCCCACTTTCGGAAGGTTTCGACGTGACCCTGCCGGTCCCGTCGAGCCTGCCGCTCCACCTCTGCGAGGTAGTCCGTAGCCACGAGCACGCCTCGCCGCTCTAAGTCTGTCAAGAGCTCCCCGAACGGGCGCATGTGCATGTGGTAGTATTCCATCAACGAGTGGCCGCGAATCCACGCCGTCTTCGAAAGGGTTCCCTCGAGGTGGCGGTAAAGGTCATAGGTGCTCTTGGCATCGTTGGCCGAGTACCCGATCCACTCAGAGCGGAATTTGGGGTCTCGTTGCAGCCGCTCCTGCATTGTGATAGCAGCGCAGAGGTTATTCCAGATTGACTACAAAAACATTTCAAGAGAACAACGTTCTTACCATCGGGGGAAGATCCACGAGCGCTCCCTCGCTGCCGTCCTTTCGTAGGCGACGCTCGCCGAAGATTTCCTTCATGGGCACCTTACGTTGGCCAAGCAGGTCCTCCGTCAAGCTTTCCAAGCTGTATTTCATCCGGCTCGTGTCGCTGAGCCGAGCCTGGTGAAAGCAGGAGCATGGGTGTGTGAGTGCCAAGCAACTGTGAAATCCACTCGAGCATTCGAAATATGCACCGCCCATGCCAAGCGCGAATCAACACATTGCCAGCGCTCGCCTACCTCACCATGTGCATCGTGTCTCCCCCGAAGCCCTTAACATCGATTCCTTCGTTGAACAGCACGTGTCGATCGAAGCCGTAATTGTGCCACACTTTCAGGGCCCCCTCGTCCTCCAGCCACGGCTTGAACTCGTGCAGCACCCCCCGCGCGTCGTCCAGGTTGTCCACCCACAGCATGGCCCCGGCCCCGTCCCCGAGGCCGTAGTCAAAGTCTGGCCCGCTGTACACAGAGAGACATGTGACGTAGCCGTTCCCCACCGCCCCCACCTCCTTCAGATCGATGTCCATGACCTGCGATTCGGAGGTCAAAGGTAAGGCGGGCTAAAGCGAAAGCATTGTCAAAGATCAAAATCTACACCGACTCCAGTGCTGACCTCTGTATCGCACGCGTGGATCCTCGTGGGATCCTCGGCCCGCGCCGCGGAGAGCGCACGCGCCGCGATCCTGGCCTGCTCCGGGGTGCGCACGACCGTGACGTTGGGGTAGCCGATTTCGGCGACATCGAAGTACCCCTCGTCCCCCGGTCCGAGGCGGGTCAGGGCGTCCAGCCGCGCGGCGTCGGCGGGGGAGCGCGTCCCGAAGGACGCGCACCAGCCGAGGGGATCGCGCGGGTCCCATCGCCCGCCCTCCTTGGGTCGGGATCGGATCCCTTCGAACAGCGGGTCTTCTCCCTCGTCCCTTTGTCCGTCGTCCCGTTCCTTCCCCGCGTTTCCGGTGTGTTTGTCGCGTCGCTCGGTTTCGAGACTGTCGTCATTACCATCATCCGCGGTGATAATGCCGTTGACGCCGTTGACATGCAACCTCGAATCGGCCTCAACGGCGCCCACCGAGGCGGACGCCGACGCAGCTGAGGCCTCATCCTCTCTCCCCTCGACCCCAGCATCGACCTCGGGAAAGAAGTCGTTGGAGACATCGAGGTCCTTGAAGTCCAGCTCCCTGACGTCGAGGGTCTCGTCCGCGGACGGCACCGTCGCAAACAGTGCTGCGCGCGCCCCCCATCCAGAAGGCAACGGATGCGGGAGGAGGGTCCGCCGCGCCGCCGACGGAGCGTGGATCGTCGCCGGCGTTCGCGGCGGTCGAAACGACGGAGGAGGCGACGAGTACGACGACGCGACGAACGCGGCGTCCGCGCCACCGCCCCGCGGAGGCCCGAGCCACGGCCGCCGCCGACGGTGACGCCCCCCCCGGCTCGGCGCCGCCGCCGCGGCCGCCCTCCTCCCCCCTCCGATCGCTCGGTGAGCCATGGCGTCGAAGAAGGCATAAGTTCGGCCGACGCCGCCGCTACCGAGTCCGACTCCGCCTCCGGACGACGACGCGGCTGCGGCGACGACGCAGGCGGAGGCGAGGACGGCGCCAATGACGAGGGCGACGGGGATCGATGGGGTGGGAGTTGCAGTTGCGGAGGCGGGGGCGCGACGCGTGTTGAGCGCGGGCATCTCGGAGCGCCGCAGAGCGGGGGGAGAGGCTTCGGACTACTTCGGAAGGTCAGATGGACACTAGAGGTAGCAGACGGCGGCCCTGCAGAATCACGCCATGATGTGCTGGCGCTGGATAGAGGTTCGTACCTTCAGAGGCAGGTGGGAAGGTGAAGTGAAGAAGGTGAAGAATGAAGGTGCATGCAGTAAGCGCCTCCGTCCGAATCGGACCTCGGACCTCGCTCGGGCGGATGGAATGGACCTCCCTGTCGACCTGGTTCGCCAAAGTTCCTATCAAGCGAGGGGCTTTGGATGATTTTATGTAAGTACCAATGGATCGTATGTCAATGTCATTTCGTGGCATGCGCGCAGTCCGATATTCTAG
>JALLPA010004703.1:0-15317 GCA_036939895.1 Thalassiosira exigua | reverse complement strand
TCTATCTGCGACAATTACTGTTACTGTCTGGTAAAAATCATATTTTCCAGCAAGGTAAAATAAAATACCTTTGGGTTTATACTGATCAATCACTTGAATACACAACACTTTCAAATTTCCTTGCTTTCCTCACCCATCAATCTGGATAAGTCTTTAGTAGCCGGTCGCTAGTTAAAGTTATTGCTATAGTGTTGTGAGTTTTTAACCATAAAACTAAGTACATATTCGTCGGGCACTCCGGAAAAAGCTTGTGTTTCCATGAAGCTTGAGATGATCAATCAGCTCCCGTCCCAAAAACTTGGAATCAAATTTTGATGATAGGATTGGGACAAATTAACACCTGAAGATTGATCAATTTTTTTCATATAAAAAAGGAATTCGTGACAATTTTAAATTATGATGTTTTTCAAAAGGGTGATGAAAAAAACTTCAACGTTTAGCCCAAAACCTTGATATTTTCTAATCACCTTAGAATCTGTACCGGTTCATACATAGAGAGGCAAAATTTTTGGAAACCCTTCTTTTTAAAATTGTGACGAAAACTAAAATATCAAGCTTTCATAAAAATATACGAAAACCCTCATATTTTAAATTATCGTGTTATTGCGAAATCTTGACAAATACCTTTTATCGTTGGCAACGGAAGCCGAAAGTCCTCGCCGAATTACAATTCACAACAAACACTTTTTCATTTGCAATAAAATCGAAAAAGAAACCCGTGCCATTAACTTCGATCCGACCGCCCACACCCGGCGCTGGACCGATGCGATGAGACGCGCACATGTGTATCGTAAAACAGAAGAGTAACGACATACATACATACGATACGTACCTACGTGCCCGCTAGCATCCCGCCAATTCCTGTTGTCGGGCGGCCGCATGCGGGGGCTGTACAAGGGCAAGCTAGACTGAGTATTAGGCTGAGCATCCGATCTCATATTGTTTTTGGACCACCCCGTCCTATCTCATGTTTTAAAGTTTTTGGCACTCTAGAAGTTTATCTTCTGATTTTGCTGAATCTGGAACTTTTAGGCACCCAACATCATTTCCATTATTTTCAAATAGTCAACCTTGTTTCCTTCAGCTTCAATGTCGGCTGAGATTTGCAGTCAAATACCCTAAACAAACTCACCCCCGGTGTCCAATACTCCATTTGAAAAGCCCAAAGTAAGGGATTCCACTTTGTGACGAAATGCACAAACATTGCTAGGGTGGGGAATGTCTCACCTGGCTTTTCTCTTACTCAGAAATTTGGTATGGTGGTATTTAGTCTCAAGTCATGCAATGTAGGATATCTTGCAGTCAATGAAGCTCATCATCAAACTTGTCTCTGACATCAAACAATTGTTCAAATCACCTGGGAAAAATTGTTACCTCGTATTGGTATTGGCCCAGTAAACACAATATTTTGACACATGAGAAAGGGCTTACTTGACTGGCTCTCGGTGAAAATTGAGCTGGTTTGATCTGGATTTCAGTCCTAAATTGTGCTACTAGTAGGCTGGTTTGCATCAAGGAAGCTCATCAAACTCACCCATAACACCCAACAAGTGTTTTCGTTGCACCAAATAAGCAATGGCTGATTTTTATCAATCCAGGACACACAGATGACATACGGAGATTTGCTCACTTGACTTTGCTCTCCAGAATGAAAATTGAACTGGTTTGATCTACACTTATACCTAAAGGAACAAAAAAACGCTCCTAACGCTGTAATCAAATATCGAAATTGCGGGATTTGGATTCAACGAACAAATTAGTGATTCCGCTCAAGATATCAAACAAATTAGTGTGCAGCTGTTGATATCCAAAAAAATATTCGGTTACGAACAAAATTGCTAACTTTTTTCCACAATGGCCCACGTCTTTTTTATATACCTATTCCAACTTATGAATATCTTCCGTTCACAGCTAGACCGGGTGCGAATTGCCGGGAAAGTTCAGCGACAATGCTGATTGTAGACATTTTGGAGTGCCGCATTCAATAAACCCGGGCCGAAAGATTCAAACACGGTGTTTCTGGTAGAAAACGGAAAAAAGCTCAATATAAAATAACATTTCTACTGCTATTAAGTATATGTGACAATATGTTGTATTTTGCTTTTATGTGTGAGTGAATTCTTTATAGAGAACAGGTGACAAAGATATTTCAACTTAGATATACTTTATTTTATTAGGCGGGAAACGTTTTTGGTCACATCTCCCTGAAGATCAACAAAATACCACGATTCTTGCATAATTATGTCGCTCAATGACTGTTTAGTGATAGTTAACGCCTTCCTAAATTGTCAGGTCTTAGTGATGCTTGTTCGCTTTTTCGTCATAATAGATTCGAGGATCTATGTGTCATTTTTATCTTTTCTCATTTTCAATTGAGATGAATATTTTAGTTTCTATTTACCCTGCAGGCGAACATAAGAGGGGGGGGTGCTGGCTTGTAGACAGAGCAGATGGGGGGAGGGACAGGAGGAGCCGAGCGGATGCAGAAAAAAGGGATGACGAGTTTATGTTTATTTTTATTTTGTACAATATTTTCTAACTCCTCGTCCTCTCCCTTCCGGCCATCTCCATGATCTTGGAGGTGACGGAGGAGAAGAAGGTGCTTCCTACCGCACCAGCCCACCCATGAACCGTCTTGCGGTGGCTCCCAAGATCGCCTGCTCTGCCTGTGATGCTCTCGAGGTGTGTAGGCTCTCGTGCAATGACAATCGTTTGCCATTTGGCCGACGGTCGTCCTCCGGGAGCCAATGCCCTCCTGGACATCCAAGAGCTTGAAGGTGACGGAGGAGAGGAAGGGGCTTTCTCCCCGCCCTGGATCTTCTTGAGATGGCCCGCTCCACCCTCTCCGCGATGGCAAGAAGAGGAGAAGATGCAAAGGAGGGGTGGTGAGTTTATTTCCTGTTACTTATGTTATTCATTTTTGTTTCACACAGTATTTTTCTGACTTAATCATTTCATTCTCATTCTGCTTCTCTTTTAATTTACAGGATCAGGGAAAGAGGAAGCCAAAGTCCGGCTCGTCCATGGCTGCCGCCGGCTCCACCGTCGCCCTACGCGACGGCGAGTGCGGCCAGCTTGTCAGCGGTTGCTGCGTGTTCGACCGTCACCCTCTGCAACGACAAGCACAGTCAGCTCCTTCGTGGCCACCTGCTCGGACAGGCGGGGAGGGGGGTGAGTTTATTTTCATTTCATGGCATTGATTTTTATTGTGTCTAACTCATTAGTTTCATTTTTGGCCTGCAGGCAAAAAGGATGTGGTAGGGGCAGGAGCACGCGACCATCGCCGAGCTCAAGGACTTTGCCCACCAGCTTGTGCCATTGTCAAGCTTGTGGCCATTGTGCTCGCGGCAATGTCCTTGCCGTTGTCACGGAGCTCACTAGATCACGGCCAGATCGTTCGCGGCCGCTGCTGGCTCAACCGTCACCCTCTGTAACAGAAAGCGCGGCCAGCTCCTCCGCGGCCGCTGCTGATCTACCGTCATCCTTTGCAACGACGAGCTCCACCAGCTTATTCATGGCCACTTGCTCAGAAAGGCGGGGGGTGAGTACTATATACATTTTTAAGGTGTCTAACCAATCAATTTCATTTTTGACCTGCAGGTAAAAAGGATGGGGCAGAGACAGGAGCTCACGGCCATCGTCAAGCTCGACAACATCTTCCAGCTCGTGCTGTTGTCAAGCTTGTTGCCGTTCACGACCTTGCTGCCATCGTCAATCTCACGGGGCGCCATCGCAAGAGCACGGCCAGCTCGTCAGCGCCCACCGCGGGCTTGACCGTCACCCTCCGTGACGGTGAGCGTGGCCAGCTCCTCCGCAACTGCTGCTAACTTCTCCGTTGCCCTCCGCAGTGACGAGCGCTGTCAGCTCCTCCACAGCCACCTGCTCAGACAGGCAGAGTGTGAGTATATTTCGGTCCGTCAGGATGAGGAGGCCAATCTAATGAATTCATTCACACTTACCCTCACATTTGAGAGGGACGAGACCAAAATATATTTTATATCTGATGATCAGTTAGAACTGGAATTTGTGCGTAGATTCCAAAAATGCCATCTTTTGCCATAGTTCGATAAGTGGAAGTGGATGAAAAGTGGGTTAGTTTGCCAACTTCAACTTGAGGAAATTGCCGAAGCTGGATTCAGTTGGTCCGATGGGTGAGCTGATATACTTATTCCTACGTACTACTGTGTAGAGAGAGAAAAAAACCCGATTCGAAAATCACACAATTCACCTGAAAAGAGCTTGGAACTTGATTCCCTTCAAGTTGAAGGGGATAACTTAAACCCTACATGCGCACAGCTAGCGTTATTGCTCTACACTTACCGAACATGAATTCATAACAAACTGATATTGATTCGCAAATGATGGGGCGCTACACGAGCGTTTTCGTGCGGGCTTAATTCAGTCAAATCGCCTGGATTCATCCTCCCCCCTAGCCAGCCAATTTTAATTGCATTGATTTGTATTGTGTCTAACAATTACTTCGTGGGCGCCCACCGAAACCGTAGATACGGATTCAACCATGGTGGCCGCTGCTTTCATGCCCTAGGGCTGCGAGCGGCAACGCCATCATACCACGACACGAAGTCCTAGCAATTACTCAATTACAGTTGTTAGACCTTAGCTACGAGAAAAACGAGATTCAACGGCCATCAGTGGCCCGAGAACGATGGGTTTAGCGGATTTCGGCGGCAAACCACCTCCACCTCCGCCAGGGGGTGACGGCCGTGCCGGCCGTGGAGGCGGTGGCAAACGTCAGCCAATCCTCCCTCCCACGGGAATTCTTCGCTCTGGCAGTAAGGGCAAAGGACCCGGCGGAGGACGTCCACGGAAGCCGACTCACGATGGCACGTCGACAAAAACGCCTGATGGTGGAGCCACCACCGTCGACGGCAATCGACCGCGTGACGGCGAGAAGGGAGGACGAGACGGGCGGGGAGGGGGAAGAGGTCGCGGAGGACGATTTGGAGGACGAGGACGAGGAAGGGGGAAAGGAGGACGAGGATATGGAGGGCGAGGGGGACGCGGACCCCGAGAGGGACGGGGGGGACGTGGCTCTACAGGCGAGCTTCCCCAGACCTCCAACAGGCAAGGGGAGACGAAGCCGAAAGGAACAACGACCACCTCGACCGCCAACAAGAACGCCCAAGCGGAAAGGAAGAAAGACGAAAAACTGGAACTACCAACACTGGTCATCTCTGATAAGATGTACGAGCATTACCAGACGATGGTCTCCCTTGGACCAGATGAAATGGTAGACTTTTCCCCATTCAGGACGATGGGGAAATGGGAACGCCTCACGCTGATGATGATTGTGACGGCCCTCCGAGCCCACAAATTTACGGGGGAAGACATGACCAAATGCGCAGCATATTGGCACGACAAGGATGAGAAGTTTTTCACAGAAGTTGCAAACAATCACAACAGAAGTGCAATTGAGGCACAAGAGATGAAAACGGGGAAGCAGCGATTGGATAAGATGAAGTTATCACCAGCTGCCCTTCCCCACATCTATAGCGACAACTTCGGATTATACTTGGCAGTCACAACAAAAGGAAGCGCCAAATTGCAAGGTTATCGCGATGCAATTCGCACATTTGGCAATAGGTATTTCCCCAACGACGTCACCAAATTCTTTAAAGCAGTGGACGACGAGAAATATGACAAGAAAGAGCTGCACATGGTCTGCAACTCAGCTGGGGGACCATTTCAGACAGCATCGATTCTCAAATGCCACATCGAATTCAAACCCCCGCAACTCCATGATGTCATCAGCAAAACTGACAGTGAGGCAGCTCAGACTCAAGAGGAGCACGGAGAAGAATGCGGGGGAGTTTATGAGCCAGATCATGAGGATAATAAAGCTGAAAAAAATACCTCGGAAGAATCACAGGCTGGCCATACTCAACCGATTTATGTCATGTTGGGAATGACACAGGGTGAAATGCCAAAATTGCTTCAATCAATGGGAGATGACCAACAGAGGCGTAAAATCCTTCTCGATTATCTTCAACAGGCAGTGGCAATCACATACCCTGCCAAACTTGATGCGATTATGAGCGTATTGAAAGCCGAAACGATGGAGACCCGCGAGCTCCAATCAATATTCATCATTCCTGGGGCTATGACCCGACTAATTACATCAATGGAAACTAAGAAAGGAGGTGTTATCAATGAGCAGCGGGAGGAGCGTAGGAATCCTTCGTCGACTGACTCCATATCAGCAGAGACATTAGCGGGATCAGAGTCTTCAGCACACTTCGAGCCTCCTCAAGAGGAAGTGGCCGACAACTTTGAGAGTGTGGAGAATGACACGCAGCAAGAAGACCGTGGAAATCTTCCACCAGCGGTGCCAACACCAGTAGAGAAGCCAGTGATTCCAAAGCCTGCAGCGTTCACCAAGGACTCTCCTCAGGAGGATCCAGTTGATAAAGAAGAAACTGAGAAACAGGCTAGCTCTCAGCCAATTGACATGTCACATCTCACCAAAAAGTCAACGGCGGATAATGAACTCAAAAATTCATCTCGAGTGTACACACCCTTGACTGACATTGGGGGGGGTGACATAGGCTATGAACCACAGATGGAACGCGTCTTTCAATTCAACTCCAACAGTTTTCTTCGATCCAAATCGTATCAGCATCAATGGGTGGACGCATATGGACCCGAGAGCGACACCAGTGATATCTGCACATATCAGTTGGGGATATCCTTCAGAGTGGAGACCATGTCTCAATATGACTTCATGTCTGAATGGGTGGGACATATGGTCAGGCTGATGGAGGCCACACACACATCGATGCGACTTGTCTCAACTCAGTCTGATGCAACAATGTATTGCACTCGCAATGTCATCCCAAAGGGGAAACAAGAATGGAGTGAATATATCATCGATGAAATCAGTTCTCCTCAATCGAATGGACACTATGTCCGACTCCAGGTCAAAACCAACTTTGATTTTGGGTGGCTGACCTCAGTCCCTCAAGGAGCTCAGGATCACATTGTGGCAGACGAGCATGCACACTTCCTTACCATTCATCAATGCGTAGAGCAAGTCCATGCATACATGCCTGACCACTATATTCGAGTGCTTTCTCTCACCAATAGCAGCCTGGCAGATGGTCCTCGCGATGTCAAATGCGAACTGATGAAGCGTCTCAAAGCTGACATTGGAAAGCAATTCATGGACTCTCACTTCGAAGTCTCATGGACAGGCATTGCGCAAGATGGGACAGGAGTTCACAGCATGCAAATCGTTACATTGGAATGCCATGCAGATATGATCAACAAAGCGTTCCAGCAGCTTCAGCCAGAGACTGGCCCACAGAAATATGCCATAACTCATGACTATGAGTTTGCATCCCTGCTTCACAGCAACGACGAAGATCGAGAGGCAGCAGCCCAAGCCCAACGCAGCTTCCTTCAAGCACGACGATTTCTGTTGATAGAGGGTGTTCCTAGGGGAACAAGTTTGCTGACTCGCACTATCCTGAACGCAAGCAATGAGCAGATATCCCTACGAG
Source organism: Thalassiosira exigua (assembly GCA_036939895.1). NCBI lineage: Eukaryota > Bacillariophyta > Thalassiosirophyceae > Thalassiosirales > Thalassiosiraceae > Thalassiosira > Thalassiosira exigua. The sequence goes on along the minus strand of JALLPA010004703.1, from coordinate 7,797 downwards.
ATTGGCTTCTAACTGATGAGAGTGCACAGAATAGCGAAGGAAAAGGAGTGCAGCTGTACAGTAAAGTTCAGCAACAGGACGACACCATCAGCTACCACTTGCAATTTCAAGCACATAACCAACCATTGGTAGTGGTCAACATTGCTTGCCTCAAGAATGCTTTTAAAAAGGCGTTCAGCCCATGGGAATCACAATCGTTTGCTTTCACAATTCCAGACAGTGTCACAGAAATTCCGAATGAACTTACACAGACACTTGATAGCGAAGTACATGCTCAGGTGCAAGACAGTTTGCTTCGGTGGAAGAAGTTGATTGACCAATTGCCAGAGGAGGACAGTCGCAGCAGTGTCAATGAACTCAATGATGAACTACAAGAGGCAATTGGGCTCGTCCTTGCCAATCCAGCAAGCTTAGACAGCACGCCATCTCCTCAACCTACTGACCCTGTTCAACCTCACTCCCAGGATCAGATGGATAGGATTGAAGCCACTCTCGAGAAACTGATGGAGCGCTCTACTACGAGCACAACTTCTGCAACCACAGTCAGTGATCTCACCAGTGAATCCAAGGAGGTACTTAGTGCATGCAAAACTGCTATCAAAATTGAGCTTGCGCAATGCGTTGATGCGATTCGCAATATCACAGCAAATGCAGCCTCTGCGCACCTAGCAATGCAAGAGCTCCCATCGATTTTGGTCAAGAGCCTTAAGAGGGAAAACCCGGAAGGGGTTGCAAGGATAGAGGAGATCAAGGATGCAGTGCGAAGTGCAATTGGCGACAGCAGTACCATCATCCAGGTACCAAACCCTTCAGAGGAGACGATGAGCACATTGGACAAAACATCGATTTGGATCAAACCTTACTTGGATGAAGCAGTCCAGCAACTGAAGCATTCAGTTGATGCCAACACGGTTGCCATTACCAACACGTTTCCTCACTCGTCTCCTACGATGGAAAAGCTCACGCCATCCGCTCTTGCACATCTGATAGAGGTGCTGGCATCGAGCATCATCAACATGAGCAACAAAATTGAGGGGGCCGCGCAATTAGCAAAAGAGGCCAAGGCTACCTGGATGGAAAACATGTTTATCTTAGAGTCAAAGGAATGTGCTTACATGGAGCAGAACAACCAAGCAATGCTATCCTTAGCATCAGCCATTCAGCTTCTTAGCGAGGTCCATACTCTGGGCGGCAGCGAAGGAGGAACCCAAGCTGCCACGTTGGAGGCAATATCAGAGGCAATGGATCGACTGTATTATGTTCGAGCATGGGTCAAGGAGTATCGCGTCTCCAGTACCCAAAAAGGTCACCAAGAAGCACAGGAAATTAGTGAGATGAATGAGAAGGTCTCAGGTAGTCAGAAGCTTGATCTAACACAAGAGTCTGACAATAACGAGCAAACAACCACAGATCGTCACTCCGTGGGAAAAGAAAAAGAAAAAGTTAATACACCTCCGACCAAGACTACAACTGGTGCTCACAGTGGCAAGGCCAAGAGTGAGGCCAGCAGCAGTTCTGAGTCAACTTCAACGGACTCTCATGTTAGCTCTCCCCACGTCTCCAAATTCTATCTCCCACCTGGCACCATCGTTGATGATATTGAACGGAACTCCAAGCAAATGGGAAGTATTCTGAAGGAGGATCGTCTATACCCTGCCAAGGATCTAGCTCAATTCTATATTGAGGTTCTCAACTTGGACAAGGAGATTGATCCATTCACCTTTCGAGTGGAAACCGTGATGAAACTGAGAAAGAAGAAGCATAGTCAGTCTACGACATTGGCAACACGTCTAATTCGGTCAGTTTATGCTGAGGAATCATCCATTGATTGGCCCATAACTGGCATCAGTCGGAACAAGCAGGGGAACCTGTGTCTACATGGAGGTGACAAAGAGCTTTTGACAAAGGCTCAGCCACTGATCGAGCATGAACTCCAATTCATGCTAGACAATGCAACGATTGCCACCACCAGAGTTCAAGATGGTGATGACCAATTTGGATCAGAGGATGAAGACATGGAACCTCGCAATCTATTCCAAGTGGAGACTAGGGGAACACAGGATCCACCAGGAGAAGATGCATCGTTACTTGCCCAAACCCTCTCACCTGCAGCCACACCTGCGAAACTCTCTACTCAACCGTCCGATGATGACCTGGTTGACACACCAGCGATCACCGACGTACAGGGACGTTTTCGATACGTGACGAGAGGGAGTGCAATGAAGTCAGGGGCGCTGCACCTGGTGGAGGAGGACAAGGAGGTAACGAGGACAGAATCTAAACTACGTCAAGCAGCGAAGGCGAGAACAGATGAAAAAAAGGCCAAGGAAAAAAGTAGGACAGAGAAGGCAAGGAGTAAAGGCAAGGGACTGAATGTGGTATCGATTAAGAAGGTGCGAAAAGACACAGATGATGGAGATGACTTTGTTATTGGTACAGGAGAAAGACGCAAGAGGGGAAGACCTCCTAAGAAAGGACGGCAGAAAGGTGGAAGCAGCAGCGAGGCTCCAGTCAACGACGGTCAGGGCAAGCCCCCCGACCCTGAGGACAAAGATAGAGCGTCCAATTCGTTATTGAGCTATGGCTTCACAGGCAGCAAACACCAGGAGTAACCCCCCACATCGTCGGAAAACAAACATCAAAGAACAAAGAAAGAGAACTAGCGACCAACCAGAAAGAGAAAAGAGAAGACTTGATAACTGAAAGTCCCTACATCTTACATCACCATTTATAGACAATGTGTCTTGCATATATACCCAAAGGACGGCGAAAATTTACGTCCATAAATCAAGAACTGCAGAAAGCAGCTTCTACAAAGTCCAACCTCTGGCGCCCACGAAAGTTGGTTGGCAAGAAGAAGGTGTCCAAGCAACTCACTTTAGAAGAATGTTTGGGAGTAACACCTCAAGATCTCGCAGACCCAAGTGGAGGGACAATTCTCGCCACTGGAGATCCCCTGATAGATAAACCAAAGGGAGTCCTACGATATCTGTTTCAAAACATCAATGGCATCAGCCTGAAGGAAGGGCTACATGTGATGCCTGAAACGGCAACGATTGGAGCCCTCCAAGCTGATATAGCTGGACTCACAGAAACGAATGTCCACTGGAACAAGTCTAATCGAGAGAAAATCTCTCGCCAGCTTAACATCCATCTTGGCCAGGCCAAAGTTTATACGGCATCAAACGTGTCTAAACGAGAAGAGGATGGATATCAGCCAGGGGGAGCGATGATGGCAGTAGTGGGTCGACAATTAAATCGGGTCAAGGGCCAAGGAAGCGATCCATGGGGACGCTTCGCTTGGGTCGAACTGCGTGGTGAACGAGACGAAGGCGTCATCGTCATCACGGCATATCGAGTATGTCAAAAGAAGGGCACCAATGCTGGACCCAATACAGCATATTCCCAACAAATTAACCACATGATAACTGAAGGAGACATGGCATTAGATCCAAGGACACGGATACTAGATGATCTCCGTGAGCTCATCACCAAGAAGAGAGCTGAGGGACTCCGCCCTATCCTCATGATGGACGCCAATGACGATTGGGTCCGCCCTGAAGGCAAATCTTTTGCTGCATTTATTGAGGAGATGAAACTTGTGGACCCTCTGCACAAACGTTTCAAGAACTCAGGACTGACAGCGACCACATATGCAAGGGGTACCAAGCGAATCGATTACATGTTAGTCGATGAGTTTGTTGATCAAGCTATCAATCGGATTGGTACCTTAGGTCTCCATGAAGGCATCATTTCCGACCACGTCATGTTATACATGGACATTGATGAGCGGCAACTCTTTCGTGGTATCATCAATCGACCAGTCTTACATCCATCTCGTGAATTCACGATCGAACATGCGGATAAGATGGAGAAGTTTCTTGCAAAGTTTAAAGAATATGCAAAGGAAAAGAAATTTGCAGAACGAGTAGGAAAGCTGCGCAACCAATTTCGCACTTATGGAACAACTCCTCAGAATGTCAAGACCTACAATAATCTCGACATAGAAATCAAAGAATGCCTACTCAGTGCAGCAGCAACAGTGGCTAAGAAAAAGTTTGGTTATCAACGATCACCGAAGCTCACAGGAACGGGCCTTGAGCTTCACTTTTGGAAAGCTGCGCTTTCAGCTAAATCGAGGGGGACAAGCTTAGGGTCGAAGCAATATGAGCAGGCCCATACATGTGGGATCGATATGGTAGAGGTCATAACAATGTCCAAACGACAGGTTCGTAAGAGAGTCCGTTCGGCACGAACAGCACTCTGGGACACTCAAAAACTTGCCACACAGAATCGGATCGAGTGGCTAGAGAAGAATGCCCAGGACATAGCACGAGCAGCGGGAGAAATCGATTGGGAAAAGAAAATGAAGGATATGGCTCGACTTGCCAAAGAGAGAGGCATCAATCGAAAAATGACCAATGCTACCAAGGGTCTTAGGCAGGGACTCAATATGATTGAGATCCCAAAGGATATATGGTATTATTCAGATAGTGCAAAGGAGCTCTATCGATATGATTCGGGAGTCTTTGAAGGATTTGCAGCAATTACACCGCAAGCGGCTCTCAAGCCAACCCATCCCACCAGATTTCACTCTCACCATCAACTCAAAGTACCTCCAGAAGACTCAGTACGGGCGGAAGTCCGAGTTGAAGCGGACATGATCCATCTTATTCGACGATATCCTCCCGACGAAATGTGGGAGGAAGTCACAGATCAAAAGAAGATTGAAAAAATCATCGTGCAGAGGAACAAGCGTCATCTGCAACAAGCAGAAATCGAAGGAGGCCGATCCCAAGACCCAGTGTTGCTACGAATGGAGGAGAACTTTGGAGACAACGACTTGGTTGACGACCTCCGCAAGGGTAAGATTACCCTGAGTGAGGCAACGGATGAAGCAATCTCAGCGTTCGTTCGGGCGCTTCAGGAAACAGCGTCCAAAGTCAAACTTCCACCAGTAACTGGTGAAATAGGACGGGAGGCATACCAGGCTGCCTATAGAGCAGTCTCTGAGAAGACAACTTCCTCTCCTGCAGGCCTGCATTACACAATTTGGAAAGCAGTATCATCAGTTGATGAATTTGCTGAATGGCTCAGCGTAATGATGAGCTTACCCTTCATGTATGGTTTCGTCAATGAGCGATGGGCAACGGAAATCAATGCAATGCTCGAAAAAAAGCGAGGAGTTCGGAAGATCCATCTCCTACGCATAATCGGTATCCTTGAGGCAGATTTCAACACTGCCCTCAAAATATACTTTGCACAGCGACTGATGAGGCTTGCAGAGGCCACAGGATTACATGACGAGCAATGGGGTTCTAGACCAAATCGTACTTCCACTGACCCAGCACTACGAAAGATGATGACGTTCGAGTATGGGAGATACATGAAAACGACGATAGCTCTTTTTGCTAATGACCAACGAGCATGCTTTGATCGAATGAGACCCAAGATGGATTGCGTCGTCGCGGGTACCTTTGGAATGGACACCTCAGTGTTGGCAGCCAAAGTAAAAACAATGGAGGCAATGAAACACTACATTAAGACGGCCCTGGGAGTCTCAAGGCTCTACTATTGTATGAGACGTGGAGAGCCAGCAATTCAGGGGGAGATACAGGGCAAAGGTGACGTTGCAAGTATGTGGGCAATGGTCAATGGTCAGCAGCTTGCTGTTGTTAGCCTTCGAATCCCTGTACGAAGGCATTTATCTTCACAGTGTGTGTGGAAGAAAGGGCATCCGCAAACGCAATGATGGATATGTCGATGATGTCGACACGTGGGCAGCCCAAATGGGCAATGACCTTGAGGCCATCAAGACGACAGAGCAACAGATTGCCGATGGCGCTCAGAAATGGGCGAACATTCAAGATGTAGTTGCACAGTCCATGGCATTCCACAAGTGCGCCCTCCACATGCTAGTGTGGAAGGAAATACGATCGTCGCTGGTCATTGACTATGATTATTCCGCATCTATGACTCTACATGACACGAAGGGAGCAGGCACATCAATCAAATGTCCCAAGCCAGACAAGCCAAATGTCGGGCTCGGTTTCTGTCAAGCACCAGATGGCAACCAGGATCATGAATTTAGCAACAGGGAGGACAAAATCCAAGCAATGTGTAAGGCAGCGTCTGGCATGATGTTGAATCAGGCGGAAGCTTGGATGATGCTCACTCGACGACTCATCCCACAAACTACCTATGGTATGAGACTGTCCCAATTCAGTCAGAAACAATGCCATAAGTTGGATGTCCAAGTTATGCGAGCATTCCTTCCTCTTCTGAAGGTCAATCGAAAGATGCCTCGCGCAGTCGTTCATGGTCCACTCCAATATGGAGGTATGAACATCCTCAAACATTCGGCACTACAGGACCAATGGGGCCTACATTACTTTGTTCAATCGTTGCGATGGGATAAAATTGTGGCCAATGACATCTTAACAGTGCTGGATGCATATCAACAAGTTAGTGGGTTTGTATCTCCAGTTTTCGAAGCAGTCGAGCAAGATATCGACTACCTGGCAAATGGTTGGATACCTCATCTTCGCACAGGTCTACGACGGCTCAAAGGACGAATTTCAATTGAACAGGCATGGCAGCCTAAACTTCAGCGACTGCACGATGACTCCATCATGGAAGTAATCGCAGCCAAGGCTGCAGTGACAAAAAAGATACGACTTCTCGCTAATGAGTGTCGCATATGGCTCCGAGTGACGACGATTGCTGATATAGCAACAGTGATTGGAGCGGAGATCCCATGCGACAGACTCTTTGGAGGTTGGCGAGCGGACCCCATAAGCGGTCGTACATGGCCAGAATTACCCACTCCGTCAAAGGCACATCGGGCAGCATTTCGCAAATGTCTCCGACTTGCGTTCTGCAGTAGGGCCAGTCCATGGCAACGTCAAGGCTCATACAGCCTAGATCAGCCTCTAGGCCAGTGGTTTCCAGTTCAGAGAAATGTGAAATTCAGTTGTTACGTCTCGGCCACACAAGTATATCGACGGGACGAATTCAATTGCTACAGTTGCGTCGAGGCAGACGCGTACAACTTCTATGCGATTGATTACGATAACCCGATCGAACCACCCCTCGAGAGCCATCCCATTCCTTTTCGCCACATTGAGAGCGGCCGCTTTTGGATCTGGAAACAGTATAATCCCTTTTTGAAACAGGAGAAGCCATCCTCTCAAACGGTGTTGCGTGATGACTACACCGAAACAAAGGGAAAGGCGGTGCACATAGTGAGTGACGCCTCTGTCTACATCAAGGATAGGAAAGCGGCAGGGGCGTGGCATATGTTCCATGTGGGTGAACCACAACGTCGGGTTGCAATTCCCCTGGAACATCATCTCTTTGGCCACTCGTATCGAAGCGAACTTGAAACGTTCTATCATGCTCTAGTCGACGCCGACAACATCCTTCAACATCCACATACTATTCACCAGTATATGGATTGCAAGGCTGGGCTGGAAACACTGGAACAACCACTGTTTAAGCCATCCCAGACTATGGCACCAGACATGGATGTAGTCATGGCGTATCGCGATCTGCGTTCAAGAATCAAACACTCACTTCAGGCAGAGTGGGTAATGGGTCATGCGGACACTAAAAAGAAAGATAAGCCAGAGACCATCACTCCCATAGAGCACGAGAACATCGAATGTGATGTCGAGGCAGAACAATTTGCAATGGGACCAACTCCAAGTCATGACTTCCAGCCTCTACCGGGATACAAGGCTATGCTGCAGCTTGACGGCAACTGGGTCACTACACACTTTCGTGAAAGTGTACAGT
>JALLPA010004693.1:0-10218 GCA_036939895.1 Thalassiosira exigua | reverse complement strand
TAAGGTAACTACTAGTAAACTAAAAATTCTTAGGTTAACTGTCTCTGTTGCTGCCCTAACCCGCTTAGGGGCGGCATCCTTGGTGCCCCTGACGCGCCAATGATGCCTTCCGAGGGTACTGGTCAGCGACTTGGCCGGGGTGCCATATCCGCTGAGCTAGACGGTCCGGCTAATCTCCAGCAAGAGGCCTTCAGCGAAGCCACCTCGCCGCAGGGGGGGGGGCAGGCTCAATGGCTCGGCCGAGACACCAGAGATATGGGATTGCTGGATAGGGCCCAGCCGTGACGTTGCTGGGCACCAATCCACGGCGCCTCCATCAGGTTTGACCCGATGGAGACGACACTAGGGGTGAGTTCCTCAGTCAACGAATACCATGGTGATGGTGTGATCCGCGCTTGATCGCTGTTTTTTTGCGGCCGTCCTATTTAGCGCGGAGTCTTCATTTTTGTAGGATGATGACACGTATGTAGGTCGGTAGGAAAAAATATATATAACAGGTATCTGATGGGGAAAATGCTCTGTCGGAGAGTGCGCTAAGGATGTTTTGTTTACGTTATACCCCCTCGTTTACTACGCATGGTAATTAGTATGAAACGATATAACTCATTTTAATTCCTAAACTCACTGCGAGGAAGGCTTTCATTTGCTACCAGGCAGCGTGTCAATGCGCTCAGACCAAATGATTTTACCTTAACTTGTATGGTTTATGATGTCCTAAACCACCATTTTCATATTGATAAGAAAATTGGGTGGGCGTCTAAAACTGATGTATTAGGGACAAGAGCAAGAATGGTTCAGCCAGGTTTGGTGTCTGCAATGTGTGATTGCATACAGAATGTTTTGAATAAACACAATACAGTCTTTCATCATCAGAACTGGGTTGTGTAGTAAGCTGTGATGTTGGATTTCAGCAGGAGTCGTTCACTATTGGTAGGGATAAATCTGATGATAGTGTTATGGAAAATCTAGTTAATTGTGAATGGCGTGTGGTTGTTTTATGAGATTGAGGGAAATTAACAAATTAACTCTTTTGTACCTAAGATAAATACAAATATTAATTGCATTAGAGAAGTAGAGCACATTTTTGAATGTACTGCATCATATTTTCAACATTCAAACGTTGTACACTTTCAGAGGATAAAATATTGAGTAGTGCCCATGAGCCAATAATGTGCATAGCACTTAAGAAATCATATTTTGTTGACTTTCTGTTGGATGTTTGTTTTGAACTGATCCTAACTTGCAGACAGAAATAATTTCATTTCTATTCCTATTCCCTGCATATGATTCAAACCAGTCTGACTGTGCAAGCACATTGACCATTTAGTTTGCAAAAGACAAATTGTCAAACTGGCCGATTCCTATTATTGGAGATGAGGCAGTAAAACAACCAACTACTGACCACAAGCCACACCACACACCGCGCGATTGAAGACAATTAACACACAGCATGTAGAGAGTTAAAGATTGAGATGATGGCATATCAATTTGCGTCCTGGATGTTAGGTTTCCCAACAATTTCGGCTATTGGTGTTCTGTGGCAGACCTCAATCTCGATACAGAGGTTTCAGTGTTACCAAGACATAGATTGCCTTGTACCTCCTTGGGATATGGTCTGAGGCCTCTCCAAGCAGTTGCATTGTAGAAAGGGACCAACACGTACATGAAAGGATACGAAGGAATTATGTGAGACACCTGTCAGAAACTTGGATAAATTCTTGGCTGGGAATGAACACTTATTCAAGTCCCCAAAACTCAATATGATTCAGCAATTTAAATGCGAAAACCGATCTTTTGAAAAAAAATTGGAAATCTGTGGATGAATATATCTAGAAGAAAAGAATTTCCATTGTTTTTTATTCAAATATGTTTGCCATTTGTTCCTATTCTGGAGACTTTCAATCACAGTTCAGCATATATTTGATTGAATCAGGGAACGAACCGGCTCACAAAGAAAGACACAACACAGGGAAAATCAAATTTGGCACAATGTCTCTCGTAAAGATTGCACCTTCTTTACATTTGTCAGTCCCTGTGTCAGTGTCACAAGCACCATATGTGACAGAGTTAGTTCTATTGGGGAATAAAATGAGACCGGTAAAATGAGATGTTTCTTGTATATATACTAGACACATAATATAACATATATATTACTCATAGTATTTGGTTTTCTTAATCCCGTCGTAACTTTAGATAATGACACTGGACACTGTAGGGTGCGTCGCTTGCCATTCCCATTGAAATTTGTTAACATGATTTTACAATCTTGTAACATGGTTAATCACCTCTGTCACACATTATGCATCATTTTGGTTTATTTTCTCTTGGGTAAAGAGTTTTATGGTCATGGCGGTAGTTAAAAATCTCAATTCTTGGTGAAAAAATCATAGTGCTCTCTACCGATGTCAACCATAAAATTTGTTTTTGCAAATAACAATGAGACACCATGAAAAACACTACAGTGCTCTTGTATTGATATTTGCATCACAATGTAGAATACAGTATCGGTCTATCACTCTGCCTGATATTTCACTGTCACCTTCAAATGCGAGTCGATTCAACTTTTCACTTTCAGCAAAGCTCGTTTCTAAAATTTCTAAATGCTCCCAAGAAGTCTTCAGGCTCCAACCTGTGTCAACTATCAAATAGGTTTTTGTGACTAATAATAAGACATCATAACTGGCACCATTTTTTTTCTTGAGGTTAGCACCAAAAACAGAATGGTGCAGCTTGTGGTTATCGTAGTGGTTTCCCTGGTCGACACTTTGCCTGATTTATCACTATCAACAAATCGCCTTCAAACGCATGTCGGTTCAACTTCCAACGAAGCTCAATTCTGAAATTCCGTTGCATGTAAAATATGGATTCCTATGTATAGCGTCCATCGCAAATTCCTTCTAATCGCCCCGAGGAAAGAAAGCAGCGAAGAAACCGCAGGAAACGAACTTCCTTCCTCTCTTGATAGCCCTGATTGATGGCAATTTTTCGTCACGTCAATAAGCGTCAAAGTTCAAGTGGCATCATCGCATCAGAAGAAGACCTATCACCGCGAGGTTGTTTCAGCAATGCGATGCCAAGAAAATGAGTGACGGACACTCCTGAGGCCGTCTTCGTCTCCCAGTGACAACTGCAACAAAGAAAATATTATGAGCGGTTGCGGTCGCGACGACGACTCGTCTTTTCGCCACGACGACTGCGGCGCGCGAGAGGGAGGGATCGACGAGCTCGACCATAGATCGATAAAGGCCATTTCCAAGGGATTCGTCCGAACGTTTCAAACTGTCGTCCAAAAGAACGTTCGCAGCCAGCAAATGCTGCCCGGGAACGCGCCTGCCCCAATGCTTTCCGTCCAGGCGCCGCTTCAGAAGATGACCTCCGAGGGGAGCCGGATAGCCATGCAGTCGTCGGCGATACTCGATGGTGTCGGCGACCGGCTCTCGATGCTGCGCCGGTCCAAAAGTAGTTTCTCCATGACAAGGAACAACGAAGAACGGGGGATTTACTCGAGCGAGTCAATGAAATCTTGGGGGAGGGGGGTCTCGGCGGAGATCAGCACGTTCACATCCGAGAAGGTCGTTCCATTCTTTCGCAGGTCGAATACGTCCCCATTCCCAGTCGGCAGCAGTACGAAAATACATAGCACAAAGGAGGTTTCGTTTGATTATCAGTTGATGAAAGATAACGAGTGAAAGGAAGTGAATCTAGGTGGATGTTTAAGGTTGATGTAAATATGTTGTAAATACGTGCTAATGCATAAGGTAATCACTGACGGATGTTCATAGCTGCCCTCTATCTCATCATTAGGAATTGTTACTTTGTTGTGCCACATGCTCAATGTAACAAGGCGATAATCTTATCCGCAAAGGTCATAGGACCGCCTGACAAAGTATTTCGGGCCCGAAATGCTCCGCCGGGTGTTCTCAGCTTCCAGCCACGACTCACACCAATACATAAGGGCACAGAGAGAAGTCATCTCTATAGTGCAATGAAAGGATTAAAGAAGAAGTGCGTGCCTATCTATGCCATTGAACTTGAATGAGTGCAAGAGATGTGCATAACAACAAGTCTAGAAGAGAAGTTAGTGTATATTCTATCGGTGACAACCCAAGCGTTTTTTTGTCTTTTTGTGTACAATAATGAAGGCCAGGACGGTAACTCCCCGGGCAGCCACCATCATGAACCCCAACCGCGGCCGCCCATCTCGCGGCGAAAAGACGCTCATCCCCGTCTCAGCCAAGATGGTACTCTCCTCTCGCTTCGAGCAATTTGGAACTTTAGAAGGCCAGGACGGCTTCCGGTCTGCATGGGGACAATACAATTCATAGCTCCCCGCGCCCGAGAAGCCGTGTGGACCCGACCCGGAACAATCCTCGGTTCTCCTGCGGAGCCAAGAGATGGCTGCCACCTAATAAGTCGGGGCGTACCCCGCCCCGGGCGTCGCGATGGGCGCGCCGTAGCCGTAAGAAGGGGCGGCGGCCGTCCCGGAGGCGGCGACGCCGTACGCCGACATGACCTGCTGGTGCATAGGATGGTACGCCTGTCCGTACTCCTGCCCGTACCCCTGCCCGTACGCAGTCTGTTGCATCGGCTGCTGAGCGGACTGCGGCACCTGCGGCGGGGCCCGCATCACCTCCAAGTTCTTAGGGGACGACTGCGCGTCCCGCATCTCGGCCAGCGTGGGCGCCCGTCCCTTCAGGGCCCAGTTGATCTCCGACTTCCGGCGGTTGTCCATCTCTTTCGGAGCCTGCAGCGGCCGCAGGGGTCCGGTGGTGATATCGTCGAGGTTCACCAAGTTGCGGAGCGATTTGGCCACGGGGTCCATCTGCTCCTCAGTCACGGGGACCAGGGCGCGGGAGGAGCTGGGGGCGTCGACGGGCGCGGGGGCGGGGGAGGCGCCGCCATAAGCGGTCAGGATCTGGCTGGAGATGGCGTCGAAGGTCTTGGGGACGGCGGGGGCCTCCACGGGGGCGAACTCGTCCACGGACGAGCTGCTCATGCTGGCCGTGTAGGTCAGGCCGGAATGAGAGGAGGTCGCGAGCGCGGGCAGCGCATGCACCGACGAGACGGTGGAGGAGCTCTTATAGGTCATAGGGGAGGGCGAGGCATCGAAGAGGTCAACGGTCCCGCTGTTGTCCACCTGCACTGCCGACACCGGGGGGTGGTTCTCGGTGCTGTCGTACGAATTGAGCGGCGCGTCCTCCTCGTCGTACTCGGCGTCGTCACGGGCTTCGTAGGCGAGGCCGTGGTAGGAGTAGGCGCGCGCTCCCGGGGCCTCGCGCTTGGGTGAACTGCGGCCGCGTCCCAGCTGATAGATCTTAGCGAAGGCGAAGTAGCTCATCCCGTCCAGCTCGAGGTCGAACTGACGGTCGTAGCTCCCCGTGGCGGCGTGGGCGCCGTGAGCGACGATCTTGAGGATGTGTCCCCCCCGGATGGTCCAGGAGTATTCGAAGTGGGCGTTGCCCCGCCCGGCCTTGGACAGGTGGACCTGACGCCCGTCCATGAAGAGCTCGCGCTTCCCCGAGACGTGACTCCACACGAGGACGACCTCATGCTCCTCGCCGCGGCAGTCAACCTCGGTCCGACCCGCGGCAATGGCCCGGGCGTCCGAGAAGCCGAACTGGAAGGTGATCCGGCGCTTCGTTGCCGAGACGCGCTTACCGGCTCGCTTTGCGCGATAGTTGATTCGGTAGGGGGGGTTGATGGCGAGGTCGTAGCGGGGACCGCTGGACGAGGAGGAGGATTGGCGGGAGACTTTCATGGCGTCGACTGGCTAGGTGACTTTACGTGGAGGACTATTTGTTTATGTCTGGGGGTGGAAGGAGCAATCTCTTTGGATGCGGTCAATGCGGAGAGCGGAGAATGGAGAATATGAGAATGGAGAAGAGGGCGACACAACCGATTAGCAGCAAGCGACAAGCAATGCTGCAAGCTCGATGTAAGTGCGGCGAAGGTGCTGGAAAACACTGTGGGTTTTCGTGAATATCGAGCCGACCCTGAACCGACTAGTCGTATGCGTTTTTTCGCTGCGTTCAACGATGGCCCGGCTTCGTCCTCGCGTTTTTTTCGCTACGGTACGAGTCAATCTTTCCACAATATTTTCGATTTCAACGCCAGAACTGCGCACTAAACTGCTCAGAAGCGCTTCACAGGCCGCGTTTTTCGTCGAGCAGCGCCATTGCGCCATTGCCTACCGTTCGTCATTGCTGTTTTCGGCCACACGGCAAGTCCACGGCACGATTCGATGGTGCATGTTGGAATTGCTCCTGTGTTAGTGCTGCGGCGGAGTGCTTTTGGATGGCCTCGATCGCGGTCGCCGCGCGCGGGATCCAGGCGGGATGCGACTCCACGATTTTTTGTTCCCTCCGAAACTCCCTCTTGATGGAATCTTGATGGATTTCTTGAAAGGTACAGTATATCTTGTGTAGAAGTACTGATTCCTGATCTGATTCGTGGCTTGATCGACGGGATCGCCAATTAAGGCCAACACAAAATCACGTAGGAATTTGTTATATAAATTTGCGTGCCGTTTTTTTCCCTCCACTAGCCCGTTCCCGCGCGCGGGCGAGCGACTCCGCGAGTCACGCGATCGAGAGCGGAGCGAAGGCACTCGGCCGGCGGCACTCGGCACTCGCGCTCGCTATCCCGCGCGATCCAGCCTTCAGTCAACCAACGCACAAAGAAATGCCCCAAGGAAAAATAATGGAGTTTGCACTGCCGGCCAACAGGCATTGGCTATGATTGGCACCCAACCAGGGGAGAGAGGGGAGGGTCACTACGTACAACACTCTAACTAAAAAATAGCCCCATGTCCAGTGACGGCCGCCGGCCACTCGTGACTGGTCATCTTACATTAGTACGACGCCACTTNGAGGCCCGTACGAGGCGAACCCGGCACCAAATCCAAGATCCGGCGGCAATCCTGTGTGAGGTTTTTGATGGAGATGAGCATAGAGCGATCTATCGTCGCCGTCCGCAACGGGGTTGTCGAGAAATTCGGCGACATGGTCGGCTTAGTTTACCATGGTATCGTCGTGTTGTGGCGGATGGCGGATCATTTTATTTTTTTCGCCCGTCCCTGGTGATGGCGACGCGCGACTCGCTGGAGTGACCCTCCCCTCACTCCCCTGGTCCAGCTGGGATCAGCCCAGTCAGGCCCTCTGGCATTCAGAAAAACAAAATCTCTTCAATCACACGTCGACCGACTGCTTGCATTGTCGGTCATTGGTTTGGTTCAATCTATCGCCGCCCCGTTTGCTCCCCGCCCCCCGGCCCTCCCGACTCCCGACTCTAGAACCGTTGCCATTTCCTTTCGCTCCAACCATGTCCGGACAACAAGCCGACGGCGAATTTACCCGACTGAACGCGCAAATGCTGCGCGAGGGGAACTTTGACGGAAACATCGTCAGCCTCGTCGGGAGAGCCGTGAGCTTCGACGGCGTCCAGACGCTCGAGCTCGAATGCGTCGACGGGGGTAAGGTCCAGGTTCTGATGCAGCCGGATTTCAGCTACGAGCACGGGAAGGTGATGGAGATCATGGGCGCGGCGAACGAGGACAAAACCGTGCAGGTGAGTTCCTACTTCCCGCGTTTTACTACGACGAGAGGCTGAAATGTCGCATCCCTACACTCCTGATGTTGTAATTTCGTTCGCCACCTCCCGTCCCTGCGCGTAGCAATTTATTTCTCGTGATCTGAGCGATGACTTCGATTTCAACAACTACAATCAGCTGGTATCAAAGGTTCTGAACAATAAACAGTACAACGACCTGTACTATCAGTAACGCATTGAAGCATTGGAACAAAAATGGGGGTTGGACTTTTGGCAGTGGAATGCAATGGTGGGAATGCAGAAGTTGCGGTAATCACGTCTTGATTGATCAGGACAGAAATAATGGCCGGCGACAATTTTCATATTTTTTTCGTAACTGGATACCTCCTTTTCAGTTTAAGGGAATAGCTGGAGACGGGCACAATAGGGGGTTGGACTCAAGCCAGACTTTGGGATGTTGCCTTTAGAGTGGTATTCTTTCAATGACGGATCATTTTACCACCGATATCAGTGTCAAGAGTGAAAGGGAAAGGCATATATTCTCTAACAAAGTCATGCCTAAGACAAGGTCATTAGGAGTAGTACTGAGATCTTCCCCTAGAATATTTTGTTCCCGTTGCCACCTGATGCTGAGCAGCTGCGTAAGCAGGTATTTCATTGGCAAGATATTTCAGGATAGCAATGAAATGAAAAGTAATGGTTCTCCAATGCCCTGTTGATGAACATATGAAAAAAAACGATCTAGGACGATGTCAATGAGCCCAAGGTAGACGTTATCTAGTGCACGGTGATAGGGACATGAATCTTGATCCAGGGCGTTAATACGCAGTATTCATTGTTCATTGAAATAAATCTTCCTAAATCATTAATCAGAGTGCATTCACGCTCAAAGATCCCCAGCTTGCAAAGCCATGTCCCCCGTCCACGATGCACCTCCTTCAAGAGTGACCGGGTCGAACTGATCCGAGAGAACATGGAAACATGATGCATAGACATTAGTATCTATGCTCCAGGAAAAGATGCAATGGACCATCAACAAACTCACCTTCACACTCTCAACGCACACGAAGTTGTTGTATCCCATGCCCTGTGCAAAGAGAGCCAAGAAATTAGCATGTCGTTTGTCGGATGTTAAACACGTACTCTGCACATCCCAAACGCAGTTTGAAGTACACCAGAACTGACCTCGTTTCCGTAGGGGTTCCACAGCACAGTGTCTTCCCATCCGGCAGTGTTCAAAACGCTCAGCTGCGATTGAAATAGCACATTGTCAGTAAAAAGTTTGCGTTGCAAAGAGGCCACAATCAAAAAATCACTTCGAATGACTCACAGCCTTTCCGGTGCCGGAGTCCTTGAGGACGGGGTCGTTGACTCCCGTGTAGACGCGGTCGTACTCCTCCGAGATGGTGATCTCTTCCCGGTCCTCCGTCTGCATCTCACCCTCGCCGACCATCTTGTTCAAGAACTCCTTCCCGGCGAAGGACCCCGCGATGGCCAAGTTCTCGATCGCCGACACCGTGAAGTACGAGTGCAACGCCGCCTGGAAGTCGAACGCTTCCTCCCCCTTGTTCTCCACGAGCATCTTCGTCGCGAGCTTGTCCTCCTCGAGGCTCACCGTATACGTGCACAAGAACTCCTTGTCCCACATCTCCTTCGTGTAATCGCTCGGGGCCATCTCCAATTCGACCGCGGCGTCGGTCACGGACTTCACAGTCCAGTTCACGTTCCGCGCGAAGCCGTGCTGCTGGATCTCTCCGGGGCCGAACTGAGGCCAGCAGTGCGACAGCCCCCCGCTGATGGGCTTGGACCCGTCCATCTTCGCGTCGGGTCGGACGGCGACGTACTCCTGTCCCCCCGCGACGTACGAGGTGACGACGCCTCCGTAGAGGTACACGTCGGACGTGTCGCCGTTGGCGTTCGCGAGGCGGACGTACTCGAGGCCGTCGTCGTTCGTCATGAGGCCCGCCGCGGGGGCGTCGGCGACGGCCGCGCCCCCGCCGTATCCCCGAGCCTCGGCCCACTTGGAGCGGGAGGCGACCTTGTCCCGGTTCCGGCTCGCGTGGAGGGCGACGGAGGGGCGGGAGAGGGCGGCGTGGCGGGGGGCGAGGGGGCCGGCGGTGAAGGCGTTCGCCGACGCCGCCGCGGCGGCCAGGACGGAGAGGGACAGCTTCATGGTCGGTTCGCGAGGAGTGGGGTCAGGGGGAACAGCGAGATTTTATGCGAGGATGTGATAAGTAGATGCAGTTGACGGGTGACTCACTCGACGGAAATGGTGGGCAAGGCGTGGGACCGAGCGAGGGCAAGCGGCTATGAATGCGTGAGTGAGAAGAGCCGCCGGGCCAAATGACGTACGCGCCTTGAGGAACTGCTGTATCTTGGCGATGTTTGTACGGAGTCCAGAACACTCGAACTATATCAAAGATGTCGCTAATTGGTCATCACATCACAATTAATGGGGCGTAGAGTAGAGAGAATCCATCCAGCCAGTGGCACATCGTGCCAGAATCCGGTCCTCCATATTTTTTTCTCCATGAAATCGAAGCCAGACTTCAGACAAAGATGCATATCGCGACGAATAATGAGGAATTCGTATTAAGCGGGCATCAACAAAAAACGTAAGTCTGCCCTCTCCAAATATGCCCACTTCCACCATTAGCATTCTTTTTCTAC
>JALLPA010004661.1:0-12386 GCA_036939895.1 Thalassiosira exigua | reverse complement strand
CCTAGCGCAAACGACATGATAATCACTTGTCGATTGCGCCAACGGAAAAATTATGATGGTTGGATTGGATACCTCATTTTCCTGGGGTTGTTTTTGTTTAGCAGAAACCAAAAATTGTCAGTAAAAAAGTTTCAAAGGCACAGAATCAAAGCCAAGAAGTTGTGCAATCACTTGGTCACATCAAGCAGTATCTTAGTCTAAGTTGAAGAGCCATTCGAGTGGTATAAAGATAATATTAATTTAGTGCAGCTAGTCATCACCGATAGCTGCATTTTTTATGCATGACAAGAGCTGACAGTTCAAAGAGCCTTACTTTTATCATACACGACGCTCTCAATCCTTTACAAATTTATTTTAATCTTTAAACACTTCTGATGTTAAATTCGTATTTTGTACCTCATTTGATTATAACAAATGTTGTATTCACCCCCTGCACCTCATTTCAGCTATACCTTTAAAATACTTTTAAAATAATTTAAATAGGTACAAAATCCAAATAGTATCTTGAACTTTATTTTAAATGTACTAAAAAATAAAAATGAAGGACAGTTAAAATGATATAGGGGGCAAAATCTTAAAAGTTTTTAAATCTAAATTGTAATTTTTCAAAGTTCGTATACCCACCCACTGTACCTCATTTTAACGGTACCCGATTTAAAATTAGATTTTCTTGCACCTTTAAAATCTGCATACCCACCCCCTGTACTTCATTTGAACTGTACCTGTACCATTAAAAAATTATATACTTACCCCCATGTACCTCATTTTAACTGTAACTTTAATTTTATAACCAAGTACAAGTAAATTAAGTTACAAAATGCGAATCTCATTTTGTACTTAATTTTATCTGTTCTTTTAAAAAATTGAAATTAAGTACAGTTAAAATTAAGTACAAAATACAAGGTTAGATCTGGCGGGCTATCTCTGGCTTATTAAGTGCTCCATTGAACACCATAACATAGATTGCATCCCAAGTACGGTCGACAAGGCAAGTTGCCTCTCTAGAGAGGACATATCCACCATCAGCTTTCACAAATTCGGTCACACACATTGACTTGGTCAAACTTTGCCCATTCTCCATTCATCCTCTATTGAAACCCGTCTTCTTTGGGCACTAAATATCTAGGGCAATCCTTTCCATCAGTGCTAGTGGACTCTTCTCAATAATTGCCTCCCACCATTACCGTGCATTGAGCTTGAATGATTTCCGTTGCTACATCATTTTTGATTGCGTCTGTGCCATACCACTTCTTTACAGTAGAATGAGTTGATATTGTGCCAATTAAAAAAAATGCCGTAATCTCCTGTTATTATGGCCCTTTTGTTGCCACAAGCAGCTGGAACATTGACCTGACTGAGTGTGCCAACGCTTACACCTCCTACTTCATTCAGCATCAATCATATCTGACAACTCACAACGATAGCCGATGTGCCAGTTACAGAATCTTAGTCCCCAAGAGGATTGACTGTACACATTGACAATTGTACTGGCGGATGAAGAGGGAAGCCATCTCGCCCCCGCTCGGTCTCCCCCACTCCTGACTCTGGCACGCACCTCTCTTGGAGGAGTGCCATGTATTGCACATGCTTCTTCGCCGCTCTGGAACTGCAAGATGGTTTATCTTCAAGCATTAACTTTGGAGCATTGCTGTGCATCCATTTCCTCAATACCTCCCACGATTCAGGGGGTGGAGAGATAAAATCAAGCCGCCATTTTCGGGAGTTTCGAGCTTTACTGTCAAATAGCACCGGTTTGTGTAGCTGCAGCGCACATGGGGCGGCCGAGCCAGAGAAAAGATGATGCCCATTGCGCCGTCCGCAAAGTCGGTGGGCCGTTCAAACAGGCCTTTGGGGATGCCTTGAGGTATCATTGTGTTCATTATGAGACCAGATAAGTCCGCTTCCAACTTGAAATCGTTGGCATCGCTAACCATAAGTTTGGACCTGTCATACGCACGTTCGAACCTGCGAAGAACTGCTGATCCTGGCTGATCTGACACATCTTCGGAAGTGAACAATAAGTCCTTGTCATCCAGATCTTGTCTATTGGCGAAATCATGGTCTTTGTGTCCAATTCGAAGGGAATGGGAGCTAGCACCTGTGTCCTCTTGAACAGTATCCGTTGCAGTATGCATTCCAAGTTTTAGCTCAGTGCTACTGGCTTTGCCTGCCTTTGGAGGAAAGAGGCAGCATTGGAATACGAACTTACAAATATCGATAGCTCATTAAATAAGTACGCATTGAGCAATGAAAGGATATCGCTTACCACGGTTTTAGTCACAGCATTCATAAATTTTCCACGTAAGGTTTTGCCTTGGGCCTCCACCCCAGCGAGAGATACAATCATTGCAAGAAATATCTTCATGATTTTTCAAGATAAAATGTCGTCCCTGCGGATGTTAGGATTGCTTATTGGGAATGAATGGACAATTTCTTAACCTGTTCAGTGAATAGAGGAGTGGCGAGACTGAGAATGCTCTGATTTTTTGCGCCACCTCAATTTCATCATAAGCAAACGACAACCACAGTCCATGACCAATAACCTAGCTTCACAATGATCTATCTCATGGTGTTGTCCTAGCCTTTTTCTAAAAGATACATCCAAACCAAATGTCCTAACCTGTGACATTATTTTTTCTCCTCTATCATCATCCTAGGCAGCATCGTAGAAGGCCATTGGTATAGCCATTTCCCGCTAATTGCATTTGAGTGGAGGTTTTCCTAAGTACAGTTTTGCATCACAACTTTCCTGCTGCTGGCTCTATACGGCTCTCCTCATTGAAACTTATCTTTTGTCGTCATCTGGAGGTCCTAGAATGGAATGTGCTGGCAATATCATCAGATGTCATTGTTTTGTTAGAAAAGTAAAATACGTCTGGAGGCAAATGCGACCAACACTCCTGGGCTAGAACGATATCTTTAAAAGCATTAAATATCTTTGAATTGACGACGTGACGAAATGAATACGATATGCGTATTGAATAAGTTGCGTTGGATCAGGTTTTTGGTTCGCAAGCAACTTTTCATTGGTCCGTCAATTTACTTGTACCTCGGACCTAGGCAATATGGCAAAATAATGTTATGATGGCATACCATCGGATCAATCAGTTTAGTGAAAGAAGGAGAATCGATGCGTGGCATGCCAGAAATGGCAATGCGCAGCACTCGGTGGTCCCAGTCCCCTCTGAAGTTAATCTTTCCACAGCACCTCCATTACAAGAAAAGGCAAAGGAAAGAGAGCAACCCTACCATCGTGGCCACACCCGGGTTTTGCATCGCACACGCATTGCTATTGAATGTCGGCGGCTGCGTCGGCGACTGCGTCGGCGTAGCTTCGAGAATGGTAAGATTCGACAACATCGTCTCCAAACCCCTCTCCCGGTCGAAATCTGCCGTGGCGTTGCCGGTGTTCCAAAAGGTCGTGTAGCCATGGGGCACGTTTTGTCGAATGGACATAGCCTGATAGATAAACTCCGGCCCATCTAGAGTGCCATTTCCACTGCAGGGATTGAGTGTGGCGTCTTTGGCGTCGACAACGAACGGTTGGAAGTTCGTCTTGTCGGCCATCTCGTAGCAAACAAACTTCTCGAGCTTGTCCCCGTCGTCGCGGATGCACTTTCTTGTGAATGCCTGGTACACCGCCTTGGGCGGAGAAGGGAAAATTCCCGAAAAGCCCGTGCAGCCGTAGACAATGGCCGGCGATGTCAGCCCCTCGAATTCGGATTCGAACTGAGATCGATCGGTGCAGGTCAGCGGCAGGTCGGGGTCGTAATCTGTCCAGTTGGAGGTGGCAAATTGATACCAATCGTTGCAGGAATAGGAATGGCAGGCGCCGTCCGAGCCACAAAATTGACCGGCGGGGCAGGGAGTCTTGCAGGTGTATCCTAGATCGGTGACGGTGGCGAAGTTATTCATCGTTGAATGAGTAAGGTTGTTGCGGAAAAGAATTGAAGCAGAAATTTTATGGCATTTCCGGGAGGCGGACAAGAGGACGCACAAAGCGCGGTAACGAGCGGCAAGATGGTCTCCCTCGCTTGAAATGGTATCCTTTGATACTCCTACCTACGATTTTCATCGTGGGAATCCATAAGTAGAAATGTAAAGTCTGAAAAGATCTGCCATGCGTACGTATTATCCTTCTGACATAAAGAAAAACACCACAAATCAATCGTGGGGAGCTGTGGGGAGTCTGATCATCAGCCAAAGGAAACAGAAATAATGTGGAAATGTGGGGTCAAAGTGATATCTTGGATTCTCTACTTTTGCACACAACAATACTCAGTTGAAACTCTCTAGATGGCAAGAAATGATTTTATGATTGGCCGCCTCATCTCGAATCGACATTATCAAGTACAACTATTGGGAATAATTAGACGAGATGCTTGATTTGGTAAAATGGTTGCAAAACAACACAGTAGTGGTAGTCACTTAAAACTAAATATCTCGGCCAGAAATGAATACCTTGCCAGACAAGACGTATGGACTGAAAAGGTCCACGGGGGTGAGAAGACGCAATCAGGAATAATTCCTCCTTTTCATCTGGCAACAGTGGCTTCGACTTGTGTCTGAGACGGAAAGCCTCAGCTCATAACTGTGAGAAAGCTTCCATGAGCAGCTTCAGTTTGACCCGAAATTTAGGTACCAATCAAATTATTGACAACGCCTATATATGCGATACCACGTCCTCTAAAGCCGGTTATTTGTTCTGAGAAAACGTATGAAGAGTCAATACTAGGACTCGTATACAATAATCGTCACATTGACTATCTCTTGAATGTCTTAATCCCTCTCTTATTCTACACCAGCATCCACATAGCCCAATTCATCACCCCTCGACACATGCCCTTGGGATACCCGCCATGTATCAGCAAATACGACCAGCTCGCAATAGAATGAAAATTCACGTAATACTTTTCGGGGTAGTTTCCAATGTCGTAGACTAAATCTTCGATGCTTTGGTCATCCGAGGTAGACATTACCTGGGCGCCTTCCATGTTGGCATTCACCGTATTCCCATTTTCACTGTACATGGCACATTCTTTGATATGAAGTACCATCGTTGATCATGTCAAGATCATTGCTACCACAGAAGTTGATCTCTGACGGGCTGCTACCCATTTTTCCGTCGCCGTTCGTGGCATAGTGAATATGCGATGCAATATTTGTAGTCTTTCCACCGTAAACATTGGCGTCGAGGGTCATTCTGCCATCTGTGCAGAGTTTGCAAGTGGGAAAGCCTTTGGCCATGCTGTCTGGATTGGTCTTTGGGATAACAGAAATCTTTAGATACATCCCATGGGCCCGCGAGGGCGATTAGACTACACTCGTAATCCGTGACTGAGATTGCATCCCAAACACCCTGGCATGTGCCAGGGCGCCAGGATTTTGCGCTGCATCATCACAATGATGTGCCCGCGTAAGTTGATAAGAGGTCGCCGTCGACCAATGTCCACTTTCGTAATCTCTTCTGACGCTCTACCGTGAGGGTCCCGCAGCTCGCTCACGTTTCAACCAGCAGCGCTACGCTTTTCCGTTCCATGCTGTGGTCGGCGTCGAGGCGATTGTCCGCAACCCTTTCTTTCGATGGTGGGCAACGATTGCTTCCATCTCTTTATCTGCCCATGCCCTTCTGGCTCTCGTCGTCCAAGCCCTGCAATCATGCCTCTCTACTCTTCTTGTGACAGTGAACGAGTCCCTCCAAGGGATGCTCGACCTGTTGTTCCGTCTCCTACGCCGTTTCCGTTTCCGTTTCTGCTCTCTATCGTTCGTCGCCTTCTCCTCCGTCTCTGCCACCGATGTTGGTGAGACAATTGGCAAATACAAACTCTTTCCGCCCCCGGGGCTCGCTGTCGCGCCGGCCGCCATAGCCCGTGGTATGTACAAGTTTTCGGGGGGGTGCCTTGGATCCGCTGTCGCACCGGCCGCTCTGATCCTTGGCTCTCTCTCCGTCTCTGATGTTGGGGAGACAATAGGAACCGGAGTAGTTCCTCGGGGGCTTTCTGTCGCACCGGCCGCTGGTCCCCGTTTATGTATTTCCAGCACAAGGCATGGTTTTGCTGTCGCACCAGCNTTCTGTCGCACCGGCCGCTGGTCCCCGTTTATGTATTTCCAGCACAAGGCATGGTTTTGCTGTCGCACCAGCCGCAATTTTTTGTGTCTCTCTTATTGTGGTCTCGCCTTCCTCTTCGTCGCTCTCTTGAATTGTCTCCAAACTCATGTCCTCGAGATCTTCGAGCAATTCTTCTGAAATTACCTCTGCCGCCTCCTGCTCAATTTGCTGCTCGAGTTCCCGGTACTTCCCAATCTCTTGTGCTTCTTCGATAGCCTTGATGTGGCTTCTCGCTCGCATTCGTTGCTCGAGGCCTTCCGCGAACGATTCCTCGCTATCTTGTTCCTCGTCGTTCTCGGATGAATCGTTTAGCCCAAGTACTTTCGGCGGGAGATGATTACGCACGTAGATCCCCTCTTGCCATTCCAAATAATCCCGTAGTTTTGTTCCTTCAATACCTCTCTTCAAGGCCTCCTCCCTGCGGAGGCTGACGTACACGTCCACCCCGCCATCGGCCCCGGTGCACTTGCACCTCTCCCTGTCAAGTTTATGTTGCTCGACCGCGAAGAGTTCCTGTTCATGTTGCCTCCGCTTGTTCGCAAGTCTTGCTCCGCCTGTTCGTTCCTCCCACTTCAGCTCCTCTAAGAATTGACCTCCTCCGAAGATGTCGTCCTCGATCATCTCCAGCTCCCAAGTCGTGAAGCCTCTGGGATCTTCGGCTAGAACTGCGTCTAACTTCTTGATTAAGTAGCGTCGGGACCCAATCCCTCTACCCCCGTGTCTCCCTGTTCCTGTCCTCCGATTCGTGACGACGAAAGGACCGTTTCCTATTACCTGGCCGGCTTCATCGCTAGCGGCTTTCCAGCTTTTGTCGCTCGATCTCCTTCCTCCGGAGGCGGAGGCATCGCCGGCGGCTTGTCGTGCTCCCGGAGTGGTTGCCTGGGCTGTAGGTGATCGTTCAGCCTCGGGTTTCCGGCGAGCGGGGTCGGAGTGCCCGTCAGGAAAATTCTTTTCCATGCTGCCAGTGATACGGGGGTCGATGTCGGTCGGTACCATCCCCTCTAGGGGTGCGGCGGCGGCCATGGTTGCCGTCGGAGCCGGGGTCGGCCGCGCCCCCCGTGGGGGGCACGTAGGAATAGTACTGAAGTTTTTGGTCGTTGGTCCTAATTTACTAGCGATTTTTCACCGTACAATTTCACTTATCGAATCCACGGATCGTGAAATTGTTGTCACCATCGGCACGGCCACATCCAGCTAGACAATGCCTTCCAGCAAGACTGCTGACAGGGAGTCGATTGCCCAGGCATGGCAGTCGCGTGTGTCTCGGTACTTCATCATGGCGGATGCTGACGCAGTATCTGGATCCGGCACATACGTCAGGCGACTGTGCTTTTCCAGGACCTTCCTCAGGGCATGGCACATGACCTTGTCATGGCAGAGCGCCTCGAAGTAAGGGCTAGGCCAACATTGTACACGATCGTGAACACCTTCTTGCAGCTGTTGTTAACACGCGGCGACAAGCTCTTATAATTTGTACTTTGAGACAATCGAAATAAGTCTACGTCTAGAACTACTGCGTTAGAGTGGGATTAGCTACCCTACTCCCTCGCAACAGTCTACGAGCCAATCATTTATTATTCACCGTATCGAGATCACGTCGAGAACCGCCCAACGCGACTACAAGCAAATATTGACTGGGATAACTGGGATATCCTCCCCGCACCACCTCATCGAGACCATGTTGGGATCTACCAACGAGGACGGTAACTGCCCCCGCCACACGTACGTTCAACTCCGAAAGTTTTCCACAAAGACCAAGACGTGGAGGGTGTTGTTGGAGGAATGTCCGGTGTGCACTGTCGAGAATGAGAGTGTCGCTGGACGTGGAGCAACAGAGGAGGTCCAAGTCCAGATCGACGTCAATGGAGCGCAGCACATCGCGGAGGAGGTGCACGCTGGATCATGTTCTGTCCAGGGCGAAGAGCGTTCGCTTCGCCTGATGTATTATCCTTCCCACGCGACCGCTCGAACTTTTGAAAAATTCAAAACTCCCCAAAGCGTCTTTTCACAAAGAAACTCTGGAGCGAAACGCGTCGAAATTGGACGGTGTTCTCTTCAACTCTCGGCGCAAAAGGTGAGTCTTGCGACGTCGGGCGGCTTATTCGACGGGGAAAACCAAGACAAATCTGCCGTATGTCCTCTCACCTCCGTCCGTCGTGTCTTTCGCAAGATCTCGGCCAATAAGTAGCGGGGCCGTGCCTCTAGAGATAGACCGCGCGTCCTGCCTCAAGTATCTTCGCATGATATGAGATATGAGCCTAGAGAGGTACGATGCGGAGCGAGCCCAAGCTCACGAAGCCCAAGCTCACGAAGCCTAAGCTCGTGGACGAAGCTATTGACAAGCCCACGAAGCCCAAACCCAAGAATCCGAAGCTATTGACAAGCCCACGAAGCCCAAACCCAAGAATCCCAAGCATCAGCAAATCCAAGACGCCAATCTACTTGTCGCAAGAGCTCAAGTCCTGTCATGGCACCTTGAACCTACAAACTTTACACAACAACAATATCAAAAAGATACAATAGCTACTAAGTCAATTGGTTGTTGTGATTTGTTTTGTTCCTCCAGATCACGCTTTCTTTGCAATAATACCTCATTTTCATCAATTCTCGATGCTGCTGTCCACCGAGGAAAAGTCGTCGAAGAACGCTTGGAAGAGGGCCAGTCCGTGCGCGAAGTCTCTCGCCCCCATCGTCTCCCATATCGAATGCATCGACAGCTGGGGACAACCCATGTCGATTCGCCCTGATCCCCGTGGCTGCGCTGATGATCGACCGATGGTGCTCCCGCATGCGCAGTCGTTCCAGACCACGAACTCCTGCACCAGGGGCAGCCCCGCCCTCCGCGCCAGCTCCAGCACGACGAGCCCCGTGCCGCCCTTCGTCGCGTACCGCTGGTTGCTGTTCCGCTTGATGACCATGTCGCCGTTCATCTTGGGACCGTGGCCGGATTCGTGCTTCGGCGCGTAGTTTGGGTGCACGGCGTGGGCCTGGTCGACGCTGAGGACGAAGGCTATGCTGGACGGCGCGGTCGACAGCGTCGGGCTGCCGGCCCCCAGGGCGTGGCCGATGCGTCTCACGGCCTCGGCGATGATGGGACTCTCAGCCCCAGTGGCCGACGAGCTTCCCACTGCAAATGCATGCCAGGATAGGCGAGGGCTCTGGTGAGTGACCTCGCAGGCTCTGATTGCGCTCATGCGAGCGTGGCCCCATATCAATGCACTCACCTTCCTCGTGATCAAACATCGCGACCATCGACAGTCCGAGTCTCGCTGCACGCCCCCGTCTTTCATGTGCTCGACAGGTAGCAGCTGGCCAAGTTGTCCAACTGCGCCGAGTGTACGAACTCGCCCCCCGCCCCTCCCAGCGGGCCTTCTGGATGCTGAACAGGTTCAACTCGAAGTCGACGATGTCCGCCGCGTCGACGTCCAGGTCCAGGTCCGACGCAAGGAGCTGGGCCATTCGTGGGCCGCGGGGCGAAGAGCGCCGGCGAAGGTGACGGCAACGAAAGACCATACCAATGACTAGTCGTCTTGGACTAGATGGTAGAGTTGACCTTGCTCGGACGAAAAGTGAACGACGGGTCCAATTCCTGGTGGGGTGGATACTGGGATATAACTGCTCTGCCCGGGCCAGAGACGCCGACGCCCCGACGCCCCGATCGAATCGCCTGTTCCGATCGGGATAAATCAGCCGAAACGCAACGTCCAAACGTGAGACGAACGGCGAACGAACCGTCTTAGTTTTCCCGCTCGATTGGTGCCGTCGGAAGGACGAGGCGCTCACCTCGGGCCCGACGACGGGATGATCTTGGCGGAGCGAGCGCGAGGAGCAAGCAGGCGAGGATGAGCGGGCGCAAACCACGACGGCAAACGCCCGCGACGACGGCAAACGCCCGCGATGGCAAACGTGAGGACAATAACAGCCAGGAAGACGAGGACGACGCAAAGTACGACGGCGGCAAGGGCAAGGACGGCGGCGGCAGGGGCGAGTACGACGACGGCGACAACGGCGAGGACGACAGCGACAACGGCGGCGAGGACGACGACGGCGAAGACGACGGCGAGGAAAACGACGGCGAGGGCGAGGACGAGGGCGAGGGCGACAACGGCGAGTGCGAGGACTACGGCGGCAAGGACGACAAAACAACTTACCTGAAACAAATGACGACGAGGGGGCGAGGACGGCGAGGACGACGGCGGCGGGGGCAAGGACGGCGGGGGCGAGGACGACAAAACAACTGACCTGTGAAAAAAATAATGAGACCCGTCGCCGTCGCCGTCACCGTTGCAGTAGTTGTTGTAGTGCGGCGGCAGGCGGTGCGTGCTTCGTTTCGCCGTTGGCATTTCGTCGGGTTCCAAAATACGGGACGATTTTTTGTCCCGCGCGCGAGAAGCGGGAAGATTAATCATCCCGCGACACCCATCCGAAATTGGTAGAACGGGACTTTTGTCCCGCGGGATGAAAAGCCAAAAACCTTCTATTCGTGACATTCTGTTCATCGTGTATCGTACTTATGATTTACGTGAGTGTAACCATTACTGTACGATACCCTGCGTCTCGTTCGCATGCCATGAACAATTGAGATCAGCCCTTTAATTAACTACTTCGTATCGCGAATGCATTGACGGGCAGGGTGCAAATTTTCAAGTTCAAACTGGTACTTAACTCGCCCATAATTAATTATCTTTCCATCGATCTGTCGACATTTGTGATCAAAATCTCAACTTGGTATTCACGAATAAAATAATACGAGTTAAAGTGGGAGATTAGACTGTCGGGTAATTCGCCGGATGCGCAGCACATGCAAGAATCGCAACCTACGGTTTTTACGCAACAAATTTGACGAATGATCCGAGGAGATCAAGCACGTAACTCCGGCAGAAGGAAATGAGCAGAGTGTGGTGTGCGGCGTGCGAAAACTCAGTAGAGTCCGGCTTTGAATATCCGTGGACTCCCGATTGTTTTGCTTGCTGACCGGTGTCAGGTGTCAGCTGGAGCGAGCGAGCGAGAGAAGCGAAGCGAAGTCAAAATCAAGAAGGCTAGTGCGCGCCCCCACGAAAGACGTGCAGAGCCACCGTAGTCTGTGGCGATAGACCCTGGGGATGTACGTGCGCAGCCTTTCGCCATAATCCTTGTGAACGGCTGAGCCGATCTCAATGGCGACGGCTGCCCTAGGGCGGCCGCTTCGATAGAGATTTTGTTGCCCATCCACCCACCCTGGTGCCTGCGATCTTCGTGGTGCCCGCCCACGCCAGTGGTACATCAGAAGACCCTTTCCAGACACCAAATGCGGTAAATCAATCGTATGTTTTCCAGAGTATTTACCAAGCCTTAATCGTGTTTTACCATACGCTAAATTACGAATACAGAACTTATTTTACGCCGCGTGCAGATCCAGCGCCTGGATCCAGACGTCAACCCGAACGAAAAATCGTTGCCCATGTCGGTGATTTTTACGGCTACAATTAAACCGTTATCATCTCACTAGAGAGAAAGGTATTTGAATCATCAACCATTTTTAAATTTACAAGAAAAAATCTTATCACCTCCGACCAGTACGCCCCCCAGAGCCCGCCCTCTGAGTTCCAAGAGATATCTTTCTCCCCCCCGCCCGCCCTTGCGCTATGTCCGCCCCTGCCTCCGGTGCAGGCCTTAAAGGCTGAAGCGGCTGATCCCCTCGTCCGTTCAGTCGCCGTCCCTCCTCATTCGCTCGTCCCCCCGCCCCCATCCTCAGCCGGGGTGTCTGTCGCTCGCTCCTCCCTGCTCTCTCGTCGTCCCGTCCCCGGCCAACGCTCGCGTCCCCTCCCCAGCGTTCCTCCCCCCGTCCTCGGCTGAGTCGTCTATTGCGCCTCCGTTTGCCGGCCTTCTTTGTTGTCGGGAGGAAAAAGATGACGAGTCGCTTGAGCAATCAAAGGCGGGTTGGGGGGGGCACACACAAAACTCACCTACCGCTCCGCCGCTCCCTCGTTTCCTTCCCCTCGTCGCCCGCTCTTCCCCTCCCTGCGGCGCTCTGTTCGTCCGACAATTGCCAGCCTCCACCCGCCCGATCGGTCTGCCACGCAGTTAAGGGGGTGGGGGGGGCAGCGGGTCACCCAAGCAATAGAAGGCGAGGGACGAGGAACTAAAAAACTCACCATATTTGTCCACTGCTTGCTCGCCCCCCCCTGCGTCCGCATCCGGTGGTGCGACGCTCGCTCGTTCCCCCGTCTCTGGCTGCCGTTTGTCCGACGCCCGCCCGTCTCCATCTGGCCGGCCTGATTTGCAGTAGGGAAGGGGT
>JALLPA010004660.1:0-11139 GCA_036939895.1 Thalassiosira exigua | reverse complement strand
CGGAGGCTCCGACGTCCGAGCCGACGTCCGAGCCGACGTTCGAGCCGACGTTCGAGCCGACGGCCAGCCCGACGGAATTCGGCTAGCTCTGGACCCATGCGAGGGTTCTGTGCAGAAAGTCATGTGCTCGGAGTCGAATCCCTGTTATTTTGCGACATATATAAAAAATGTATTGTGCGTCATAGAATGGGGTTATGTTCGCTTCTTTTCCACGCTGACTTCGTTATGGTAGTACTTTCGCTTGTGGCCGCTCCGCAATCGAACCGGTTTGCCAACGAAAGGTGACGAGCGAGACATGCCTTGGATCCTACCCCGCGAAGGCCCCTCGCGTTCGCTCGCTTCGTCAATGACGCCCGAGCCGCCTTCCGCGACGAACTTGTTTGGCGTGTCCCTTGCAATCGCCATTGTCTGGAAACGTATCGATTTCGCTTTCATAGTGTGCTTCTATCCGTCGGGTGCGACCCCTGGGGCGAATGGGTAAAAAACTAGAACGTTGGGGTTGTAGGACATGGTAGAAGTAGCATATAATTTCGGTTCTGTTTCATTTCGTCTTTAGTATGATACAGGCGACTTTCACATTGGACTGGCCAATTAGGTCTTCCGGAAAATCTCAGCTGCAGATGATGGAGCATATGTCGGCAACATAAGAGGACGAGACGAGACCCAATTTTGGGATTAAGCGCGCCGAATGCGCCCGATGAGTTCCTGCAAGCCGTGGCACGAACATTCCTTCGGTGCCTGGGGCTGGAAACCCGTTTGCCGAACAAGCCAGAGAAGCTGNTCTCAGATCACGACGCCAGAGGGTTTTCTGGGACAAAAGAGAAGAAATTTGTAGTACCATTTTTCATCTGAATAATCATCTATCCGTATTTAGTGCCTAGGTCAATGTGTAGGCTGGCCCAAACGACGTAGCCTTTCTTCCATCTCGTGCACCTGGGCCCGCAGGCACTCGTTGTCGCCCTTGAGCTTGGCTGTCTCCACGTTGTTGGCAACGTAGCTGGTCTTGATGTGATCCGATGCTGTGGACCTGGCCCCATATGCCATCAAGGAGATACCACTAACATTTCTCCTAACAGATGCCCCCCCTGTTTCTATCTATCCCTCAGCGTGCCTGGCCCTGGCGGTGAGGCGTTCTCTGTTGATGAGGCACCCAACCTCCTCACGTTCCTTATCACTTCCGTGAGGCATGCGGTCGCGCGAGCGGATCCTCAGTCTATACTATTCGCGGGTGGAGCGTCTCTGCAAGAATTTGTACCCCGGAAGAAGTCCATCTCCCTTTCCATCAGCTGTTGTTTCCGCCCTCTTGGCACCGTAAGAGAGCTTGAGATGTGCATGTTTGTGGTCCCCCTTGGGCTCCCTGGGAACAACTGGAGGCCCAATGAAGAACATAGCCAAAATCTACGCGCTCTGATTCGTGGTACCCGCCCTCCTGGGATGCCAACTGTCCTCGATTATGCGCCAGCCCTTATGTAATGTTGGCCGAAACCAAGGGGTCCCCGGATCCAGGAGCATCGCTACTTGCCCGTGCAGTGGTTGAAGGATGCAATTTGGTAGCGAAGATATCCCGCATGGCTCTATTCGAGCATGATTGCACCTTCCTCGATTCAGGTTACTTCGGGCAAATGTATCGCCATCTTGCTCCCAGCTTAGTAACCGCCGTAGTTGGTGAGAGGGGTGTTTCGGTGGAAGGGAACTTAGATGGCGTCCAGCCGTTTGCTTGCCTTGGGTGGGGTTGTCGAAGCACTACGTAGTGGGAAAAAATGCCGCCTGCATGCTGTATCGAGCAGTTGCAGCATGTATGAACGGTTGTTGGGTCGTACTGAGCCCGTCTCCGCCTTCGGTGCAATGGTGCGCGCGCATACTCGCCGCCTGAACTCTGCCGTGACTCCCGTGCGCCACCATCGCCCCGGTGGGCCCGCGGGCGGAGACGCGTTTGGAGAAGGGGTCCGCGAGGGATTGTAGGTGAAGGCATCCATGTAGGGGGGGCACGGGGGAGGGCGAGCATGTGGGGGGAGTCGTTCCACCATGGTCGGCATCTCCATCAGTAGGAGGGGCCTCCGACGGTCAGAGCGCTGATGTGTGTAATGATAGGGCATTAACGAGGCATATTCGTCCATCCTTCCCTCCCGGTAGAAGAAGGGGGCAGCAGCGGAGGCGAAGAGGCAGCGGCCGAGGTCGGCCCTTCGTAGTGTAGAAAACATATTGGTTCCTATGTAGGCTTTTATTTGTTCATTTCATCATGGTGCAAAGACAACCGTGAACCGGATTGTGCGTGGCCTCTCCAGCAACCCTAGAAGTAGCCAGGGGGCGGCCACCATGACCGTCCCATTAATCGATCAGTTCCGTTGTTACCAGCATCTAGCTGCTCTTTAGTAGGGGCGATTTCTTTGCAAAACGACTGATGACGGCTCCGAAGCAACACATCTCCCCCTGGACTCATCTATCTGCCAGCTCACGATAAGCGCCCCAGTGCATCCACCATAATACTGTACAGAGCGTTGCATGTAGGCACTGGCGCTGGCGCTGGCGCTGGCGTGTGCTCGGGGGGATGCCCTCGGCTGGAGCAGGTGTCATTTGAGGCAGACCGTTCGCGACGGCGCCGAATCGCCCGACGCGGTGACATCACCTCCTGCACAGTCCAAGCCGTGGGGGAACCCAATCAAGGGGGTGATCCCCGACTCGGAGATCGACAAGTATGCCAAACCACTCGTTTTCGGCGGCAAGGCCTGGATAGACTTCGGCTTCGTCCCCATCGGAAAGAGTCTGACGCTGAAGACCCTACCCTACAATTTTTTTGAGCACAGCTACCATCACTGGCGCTTTTTCTCACAGAGGGCTCGTCGCAAATAAGAGTCTCCCGCAGCAGAACAGAGAGAATGTTCTAGAGTGGAGGGGGGATTTTTACAAGATCACCGGGAAGGGATTCCGGGATGCTATGTCCGTCGTCTACAACAACATGTTGAGAGATCTGACATCAGATAATGGGTTCACGAAGATGGACGGATCGCCCATCCTAACAAAGGAAGACTTATTGGATGTGTGGACCGACAAGAAGTGGTTCGGTCCGTGTTGATCCTAGAGATCGCAGATTACACTGGCACGAAGCTCAGCCAACAGACGACAGGCCGGCACGGGATAGAGCAGCAATTTACCTGCCGCCAACAGCGAAGATAGCCACTTGCCGTCGACGGCGAGGACGCATTTAGCCCGCG
The DNA here is from genome assembly GCA_036939895.1 of Thalassiosira exigua. Lineage (NCBI taxonomy): Eukaryota > Bacillariophyta > Thalassiosirophyceae > Thalassiosirales > Thalassiosiraceae > Thalassiosira > Thalassiosira exigua. The sequence continues at coordinate 7,927 of JALLPA010004660.1, read as the reverse complement.
ACAGATTCCCGCGGTCCGACCCGCAGCAGCCGTAGATTAGCGGTGACGACGATGGCGCATAATTCGTCATCACCTAACCTAATGACTAGAGCTTACACGCCATGTCTAGCGTTTGAGTGACGTCCAATGGACGGCACTGTCTTTACCGGTCGTAGCCGGTTCAGCACCATCTTCTCCCGATAATCTTGTTAGTTACTTCTTCTGTATCCCAAGCCTTCATAAGTTCTGCACTTGATCAAGATAAATGATCATCACAAGAGAAAACCATTGCTTTTTAACTACTTACCGGAAGTCTTTGTATTCAATCATTTTAGCAAATGGCATATTTCCCCTGCCCACTCAACTCTAGACATGTACTTGTAGGCAGAAAAATGTCATTATCTAAAAGGGTAGGTACTCATACTCACATCTTCCTAGAGAAAAAAGTTGTGATTTCTGGTTACAATATTTAAATATTATTAGTAATCACAAATTCGACAGGCAGAAACCCAAAATAAGGATGAAAAATAGTCCATCACTGTCTGTGACACAGTATTCTATAATAGTATTTTTTTACTTCTTTGTTGCATTGCACAGCTTTTTCATTATCATGCATTTTTATCTATAAATATGATATCCATATATTTAGGGTCTATACTGAAATGTCATGCACTCATCCCTTGGGTTGGGATGATAAGTACAATGCTGATGTCGGTTGTAGCAATGGCTTAATATAGCTGATTGTCAAGAACAAGTTTGTGAAATGATCACTTGAATAATGTGGCTGTATTCTATTCTTGGATAGGCACCTGCAGGAGAGACATAAAAAATTGAACAACAAAATTGATGACCTGACAACACATAGCAACTTCGATCGCGTCAATCAGGATAAAGGTCCTCACATTTGAAGTGAGCAACAAATGCTGGTGATGAGCAACCACAACATATGGTGGAGTGTCGGCAGGTATTACATATCACCTAATCATGATAAGAATTCCTATCCAACCGGTTGCAGTATGAGCCATTTATTATCGTTTGGTCTCACGGCCTAACCAGAAAAACCTTTTTCTTAAACCAAATACGGCAAATATATCGTATGCTTTTCATAGGCAAAGGAACAGACAAAAGCTAAATTTTGTTTTTACAGATCGTATTCTGGCGAATCTAGACACCGTATTTTACACTGCGTGAGACCAAGGGTCTAATCCAGATGCCAACCCCAAATAAGGCTGGTGCGAGGAAAAGGAGCCACCGGTGGATGTGACCACCCATAAGAGTGGTCTTAAAGAGGGTTGGCGCAGTCGCGGCGCACGCCGGTGGCGCGCCGCGCTTGTTGAAGTTTTCAATTTTTTAAACGTGGCGCGCTGGAGTCACGCCGCCGTTGCCACGTCGTCGCCACGCCGAAGTCACGCCGGCGCAAAATCGGTGCGCTAGCAGCTCTTGCGTGCCAAATCACGCCTGTAGAAACCTCCGTAGGAACTAGTAGTCTTCTATTTGACTTCCACTGTTGTTGCTCCGTCATTTTTTTTAGACAAGACGTCGGCGACGCGACGCCCCCCTTCCCCCCTCCGTCTTCACCATGGCCGACGACGATGGAACAGCCGCCCCGGCCCTCCCTCCTATGGCTCAGCCTGCTTTCGGTGTGCCTGCTGCTGGTGATGCTGTAGAAGCCCATGCTGTTGTTGCACGTGACCCAGCTGGGATCTCTGCTGGACGGCTCCCGCTTCTTCCCAGCGTCAACGCCATCGTTGACGCTCGCCACCAGGCCATCGCTCTGTCCATCCTCCAGGCGATCGAGAGCACGGGTGCTCATCTATCATTCAATTCCTTTTCAGCCGTCCTTCCCGTGCTTTGGAATGTTACCGAAACCGGCCCCTTCGATGGCTGTTTCCAAAAATGGGCCCCCGCTCGTGCCAACCGAAACGTGAAGGCACGCGCCATCAAGATCATGGAGTTCTATGCCGACCAGTATGATCAAGCCGACTACCCCTCCAACATCCAAAGTCTTGCCAAGCGTCTGAAGGATCAGTACACCGCCGACCAACAAGAAGCAGAGCAGCGCCGGTTCACAGATCAGCAACAGCAGGCATCGCGTCAGGCTGCAAACGATCGTCACGAGGGTGCTCTTGGTCTCCTCCCTGGAAGCCGTGGCACGAACATTCCTTCGGTGCCTGGGGCTGGAAACCCGTTTGCCGAACAAGCCAGAGAAGCTGCCCGTCTACTGGCAAGGAATCCAACCTCCCAGAACAACTACGTTTCCCCCATCGCACCTCTCCCACCGGCACCTCAACCACCCGTGCAAGTACAAGGAGGTGGTACCGTTCTTGCTGGTGGTCAAGGAGGCGGCGGAGGAGCAGCAGGTGGGGGAGCAGATGCTGGTGGTCAAGGAGGAGGTGGAGGAGTTGCAGGCGTACTTGCACTTCCAGGCGGCCAACTCGCCGTCGGACAAATGCAAGCCCACCCCGGTGCTGGTATTGAGGGTACTCACCTTGCTGGTGGCCAAGGAGGAGGTGGTGGAGGAGGAGGAGCTGCTGTTGGGCAAGGAGGTGTCCAACAAGCTCGTCCTGGTGCTGGTATCGGGGGCATTCAACAAGCTCAAGCTGTTCTTGCTGGGGTTCTTGCTGGTCGCGGACGTGGAGCTGGAGGACGCGGAGCTGGAGGGCGCGGAGCTGGAGGACGTGGAGCTGGAGGACGTGGAGCCGGAGGGCGTAATACCAACGCACGTGGGGCTGCGATGGCGGCTCATGCCCAGCAGCAACAAGGCATTGCAGGTGCTGCAGCAGGCAATCGCGAGACGCAGTACATCGACGAAACCGATGCCCAAGCGATGCGCCGCGCACGTTCAAGGGACAACGTCGACGTACTCGACAACATGAATAGCTTGCTGGCTGGGCACCTGGGGAGACTCGCCGGTGCACTGGACAGGAACCAGCCACGTGTTCGGTCCCCAGGCGAAGCGCGCCTCGACGGCCTCGACGGACAGATTGGTCGCCTTTATCAGCGCCGCAAGCTGTCTGCCGATGCAGGCAGAGATACCACTGCTATCGACAGTGTTATCTCTCGCCTCGAGAAGGAGAGCGAGGATCTGATCACCGCCAGGTACCTCGGCGGAGGCAACGGCGGAGGCAACTGAACGATACCGTTCATTCATAGTTGAACGATATATCGTTCATTCATAGTTGAACGATACCGTTCATTCATAGTTCAGAGGCGGAGGCAACTGTTCATTCATAGTTCATCTATTCATAAACAGTTAGTTATACAAATATATACCGCAAATATATGACTAAGCTTTATAGTCTAAGGTACTCATCCAGGGTTGGAGGCGAGATGCCGAACGTGTTGTCCGAGCTCGCCTGATCACCGTTAAGGCATATATAGCAGTTGGTGAGTAAATGGCATACTCGCAGCTGTTCACAAGCGTACGGACATTTTTTCGCAAGCCTGTAGTTCTCTTTCACGTTGCAGATGCGAAATATGTTGCTGACCATACCATAATTTTTCTCAATCGTGATACGAGCGGCCTTCATTGCTCTGTTACACTTTTGCTGTCCGTCTGTTAGCTGCCCGCCGATGCCAAACGCTCGATAGTATGATTGAATGCACCGTTTGCCAACGTTGAAAATTCCGTCTCCAAAAACGGTGTAGTAAATCCATCCAACTCCAAGCGGAAACATGAGATGTTGAAGCCACTCCAGGAAAGAATTCAAGTTGCTCATATTTTCTACGCCTAAATCACTTCGCCGAGATGAAACTGGACCAAAAACGGTAGTGATTCCATTCGGAAGGAAAACAGTCTCTACCTTGATGCCGTGTAGTTTTTTGTACCCGGTGTACAAGGCCTGCTGTGCGTCCATGTATTCGACGCGTCGTGCTGCGCCAACATAGTCGCCACGCGGACCGGAGAACGGAGTAGAGATAGCATCAATGGAATCGTCCATGAAACCAAAAATATCGAAAGGTAGGAACTCGAGGCCGGGGATTAGGCAGTACGTGCCGTCCAAGTTCTCGTGCAAGCGGTCGCGGCAAACAAATCGTTCGATTGCCCGATTGAATGCCGGAAAATCTTGGGCAAATCGAGCGAGCCCTTGATGCCCAACGATATCTTGGTACCGCTCGTCAAGGTAGTGCAGCATCCATCTGTATCCGTAGCTCCATCGATTGTAATCTCCGCCAAAATACTCATCTACGATAGATTCATTCGTTCTGCCCTTGGCAATTTTCGTTAGAGTAAACAGGAATAATGCCTCCGGATGTATCAGATATCTGGTCGGCGTATTCTCTCGGATGTGACCGGTGTAGAGGGGGATCTTCTCTTCGTCGATGGTACGAAGGTACCCTTCGAGATCGAACAAAGCATACAGGCGTCGAAGCTGTCCATGATAGAAATTCGTCATCTTGTGAGCATGAGTATCGGTGAGATCATCGATTCGAATGTCTCTCCTCCGCCGAAACTGGCTCGGCTGCTCTTCCTCCTCGGGAGGAATATCGTAGAGCGCGGTGTCGACAGATTGAAATGTCTGCATCAGCACTGCGAAGCTGACTGTGTTCACGATGGCTAGATCGATCATGGCATCGACAGTTTGCCTATCGACGTTCGGTCCGGCAACATTTCCGACAGTCATAGAAGTTGCCAGCAGAAACGCTGAGTAGGTGCTCAAAACAGAGGTCACAGCGCAGACGTCCTGTACCGTGTTCCTCGTGTCGATGTCCCCGGAGCTCAGGTGCTGCCAGCGATCGTTGGTATCATGCGAAGGGCCTTGCGGCGACGAGCACCGGTCGCCGCTCTCCTCCTCGCCCGTTGAGCCATCGTGCCGTAGGACGAAAGTCTAGCCTGGAAGAGGAAGCGATGAAATGAAAAGAGCACAGGATACCTAGGGCGTGATTTCATTTTCGTTTTCAAAACTTAATTCTACTGGATGGAGAGGAGGGCGCCGCCTCGCGCGCGCCGTCCCCGCGCCAGCCATGCGCCGCCGGCGCGCCAGGTTAGAGGTTTTAAAATGAAAACTTCATCACGCACGCGCCAGGCGCGCGCCAAACCCCTGTAAGACCACTCTACCGGCAAAACCTCTTACCGGGGGGAGGACGCAGGCCATCGCGGCTTCGTTCGTTGGCACCTCTTGATACGATGCAGTAAAAATAGTCTTCGGACATGATCTACGGACTCATCAAACACGCCGAGACAAGCCACTGCATAATACGTTAGCATAGGCAGGTTATCTAGCGTTATGATATTTGTTCATGAGCATCGGCAGAAAAAAAAACCTTTTGTCTGTCCAACAGGCGCGCTTCGGCGGGGTCACGACACCTGTCGAATTGCCGTTGCGGTGTGGTCCTCCAAACTTCGGTGCAACATCCCGAGCAGAGTTCCCTCGGCCAGTTCGCGCGCTCTTCGGCCCCTCGCGCCCGCCGTATCGCACGACCAAGCCGCAGTCGGTCCAATCCGGCATCGCGACTCGTCCACCCAAAGACCTCCGCACGCGGACTCACGACCGACGTTCGCCTCCCTCCGTCACCCTCCGCCGCCGTCCCCGACGCTCGCCCGCTCGTCGAAGTGATCCCAGATGCTTTCGTGTCCCGCCAAGTTGCTCAGCGAGTGATCGGCCGTGCCCGCCCACACCGTCTTCACCGTCCCGAACCGATGTCGCCAGAACTCGTCCGTCTCCGCGTCCGTCCCGGAAGCCTTCGAGGCGTCGCACTCGGCGCAGGGACACATGACGTCCTTGCCCCGGCTGCTGACCTTGACGCAGCTCTGGCTGGATCGGACGCCGTTGCTCCGGAGGTAGACGCAGTTCTCTTCTTGGAGGAATCGCCGCAACGCGGGATGGCGCTTGCACCACTGGACGTTGTGGGTGGAGTCCGTGAAGGCCACGGCGCGGAGGGAGGGCAAGATCGTCGGGTCCTCGCGGAGGTGCCGGACGAGCTGCCCCCCCGAGGCGGAGTGGGCGAGGACGTAGATGCCACGGCCGGCGATCGGGGACGATGCGGCGCCTGGGGCGTCGTTCGCGGGCGGCGGCTCCGGGGCCCGCGCCGCCGAAGGAGCCGCACGCGCCGCGTCGACCGCCGCGTCGTCCCCCCCCGCCGCCGCTCGCTCCGCCCGGGAACAGCCGGCGCACGCTCCTCCGAAAGGTGTCGTACCCCGCCCCCTCCCCCCTCGCGTTGGGATCGACGATCGCCACGCCCCACTTCCGCGCCCGCGCCTCCCGTACGCAACGCCACGACGTCCCCGTCTCGATCCCCGCCGTCAGGAGGTGACGACGCGAGAAGATCCCCGCGCGGACTTTGCCCCGTCCCGTGGCGACGAGGAGCGTGGACTCGGCTTCGTCGGCGGAGGCGGGCGGTTCGGTTCGTCGTCGGCGATCCGCTTCGTCGTCGTCGCCTTCCTCCTTCTTTTCGTCCGCATGGTCGTCGTGGTCGCGGCCGCAGACGAGCTCGCTCGCGACTCGCAAGGTCTCGTCCTCCTCCAGGAGCGAACCGTGATCGCGGTCGACCATCGCTCGCACCCGTTCTCCCAGATGTCGCTCGTCGCAGACGGTGACCCAGACGAGATCGAACGTTTTGCACAGGATGGATTGGGCCGCCTCTTGGGCGAGGGTGGCGACGAGCTCGTACATGGCTCCGTCGGCGATGTAGCGCCGTCGATTGTCGTCGGTGATCATGACGGCTTCTGGTCCGTCTTCGAGTCGTTGCGGTTGCTCTGACTCCTGCTGTTGACGTTGTCCCGGCCGCTCTTCTCCTCGTCGTCGCCGCCGTTCCGAATCGGTCGTCGGCTCGTCGAATCCCGCAGCCTCCTCCCCCCGATCCTCCTCGCGCGACCCCTCCCTCGGAATCGACCGCACAGGCGGCTTCGACGCGGCCGGCCGGCCATCCGCGTCGGACGGCGCCGCCGATCGCCCGACGTAGAACAATCGCGTGGCGCACCGAGGACAGCAGGCGCTCCCCCCGCTGAAGCGGTCGTTCGATTCGCCGACACAGTCGCTCCACAGCGAGAGCGCGGACGTCGATCGCGTCGCGACGCTCTCGTTCGACGCGGTCGAGTTCGGAGACGGATCGGATCGGTCGTTGGGCGGCGGGAGGACGTCGGGGGACCGAGGCGGCGCCTCCTCCCCTTCGTCGGTCGACGAGCTCCCCCCGCCCTCGTCGCACCCTTCGTCCGCTCCTTCGTCGCCGTCGTCCGCCGCCTCCGCTTCCTCCGCGCGGTGCTCGATGCACGGGACCGATCGAAATTCGAACCCCAATTCCCGCAGCCCCTCCTCGCCGCCGAGGTCGCTCCTCCGAGCGGCGATCGCGAGGGCGGCGCGGACGGCGTCCTCGTGGGCGTCGAGGGTGGTATGTCCGAGGAGCGGGACGAAGTTCGGGGGGAGGGGTCGGGGCGACGGCGGCGACGTCGTCGTCGGCGCGGGGGCGTCGTCGGACGCCGGCGACGACGAGGGCGACGACGACGGCGCCGGGGGGCAGGGGTGGCGATTGCCCATGATCGACGCAGTTGTTATTGCGGGGCGGGACGATCGACGACGGTCGTCCTTCCTCTTTGTGACTGGCACCATCTCATCGGCATCTCGGCCGCGGGACGCGGACGATCGAGATCGTAGCACCTTGGTAGCACGATGCCAAGAGCGCTAGCAAGAGCGTTGCCACGCGAACAACCCACGGGCCACGCACGAGCAAAGTCGAAAGTGGCGTCAGTGACGACGGCGTGAACGGCTTCTCGTTCAGGGATTTTTTGCCGAGGGAAAACCGAGCCTACGTGGTGATCGCGTGGATTCTCTGACGGAATGGATGGGGTACCTACCTACATTATTTCCCAGTGTGTCCCCCCAATAATTTCCATAATTAAAACTTCATTTGAAAGTTCCACTTAGGATGAAACAATTTGAAGTTTCATTTTTGGTTGACAACGATCGGTAGGGTTAAATTTGGTCCCTTAGGGATAAACCGGAGAGAGAAT
>JALLPA010004608.1:0-11661 GCA_036939895.1 Thalassiosira exigua | reverse complement strand
GGAGAGGCTGAGGGCCTCCACGTGGAAGCGTGTGCACCACGCACTCCCTCAACACACGCGCCGACGCCTCGACTAACTCTACCAATGGCTACTCGTGGCGGGAGTTAGATATTTCAACTCCCCGCCCCTGCCTGCCCCAGCCCCTGCCCCCATGTCGGCGTCGGCCCCCGCCCCGGCCCCGGCGGGAGGGACGAGCCGGGTCCTCTTCTGGCCGTCCCAGGAGGCGGACGCGTTCGTCGACGGCGCTGCTCCCCTCGAGTCGCCGGGATCCTCCGACGGCGGCGTCCCTCCCGCCGCCGTCGTCGTCGGATGGGACGACGGCTGCGATTCCGCCGCCGTCGCGACGGTCGTTGTTGCTGGCCTCGCCCGGGCGGGAGGCGGCGACGCCTCCGACCGCGGGGTCGACCGCGCCTCGGAAGGGGAGAAGAGGAGGAAGTCGGACGTTCGGTCCGTCGCGTCCGCGATCCGCCGCCTCGCCGCGCGTCGTCCGTGCGAGCGATCGGGCGACGACGCCGCGGACCGCGCTCGCGACGGCGCGGAGGAGAGCTGCGGGAGGTGTCGCCGCTGCGCCGCCTGCGGCTCCCTGCGATCGTTGGGTGCGATCCGACGCGACGGCGCGGGCGGGGGCGCGGGCGGCCCGCCGCGGACGGAGGGGCCGACGAGCGCTCCTCGGCGTCGTCGCCGACAGGTCGCGCTGTACGATCGGGACGAGGCCCGGAGGTGGCTTCGGGAGCGTCGACGCGACTCGCGGGGGCGCTCGGGAGAACGTTACGAGGGAAGCTTCGGGGAGGGGACGTGGGAGCGGACGCTGCTGCGGCTGGGCGAGGCGCGTTCCGTCGCGGAGGGGCTGACGGAGGAACTGCGGTGGGGTCGATCGGACGAAGGGGGCGAGACCGCGGACGAGGGCGTCGGTCGCACGGCCCCGGATCGTCCGGAGGTCGGCGGCGCGAAGGACGCGGAATTTTCCGAAGAGGACTCCGACGCGACGAGAAATCGCTCCGACGGGATGTTGGGCCGGTCGTTGCTGTGGGCGCACCTCGCTCGTGAGAGACGCAAACGACGCCGGGGAAGCTCGACGCTCGACGTCCTAGCGCATATGCCCCTCTGTGCAGCTCGAAGACATATGATTCGCGCGAGGAAGGCGCGCCGGCGGTCGGGACCTGGGAAAGGAGGGCCGCCCGCGCGCTCCCTCGACTCCCAATTGGCGGCCCTACTCCTGGACGTCCTGTTGGGCCTCGCGATCGGGTATGCTCTTTTCTACCATCCCGTCCCCGTCGCAAAACGGATCGCGTCGACGTGGCGCACGCATCACGATCGCGCTTGGGACGCCGGGTTGCGGTGGTTGGAATCGAGCCCCGCGGGGTTCAAGCTCAATTACGCCCTGACGCGACGAGTGGGGAGGGAGGTGCGACGGTTGCTCCGGCTTCGGGAGGGGATTGCGTCGCCGTTGTTTGCAACGGGAAGCTCGCCGGGAGACGCCGCGGAGGAGGGCGCGCCTTCCGCGACGGCCGTCGCCCTACTCCGATGCCTCGGATCCTTCGCCGCCCTCTTCGGCGGACGATCCTTCTTCGCGCTGGCGTTCGACGTCCAGCGCCTGTCCCTCCTCCACGTCCGCTTCCTCTTGGACTCGCTCGCGGCGTGCCATCGGACGGAGCTGTCGACGCTCGCCTCGTTGTGGCTCCTGTTTCGGGGGAGGAAGCGCAACGTGATCAGGAAGAGATCGGATCACCTGAAGTACGATCAGATGCAGCTGTTGTTGGGTACGTTTGCATTTGCAGGGGCGCAGTGGCTGTCGGGCTTCGTGCACTTTGCTGACCCAACGCCGTTTCCTGTCGACGACGCAGGGATCTCTGTCTGTTCACGTTCACCACGATCTGGCTCTACCACTGCTTCTTCGCGACGATGGACTTCCTGATCCACCTCTGCGCGTGCGGGATGTGGTGGTGCGGGTTCGCGGCCGTGGAAGAGATCGCGCGCTGCGACGACCTCGTGACGACGGAGAGGAGGCGCCGCGACATCCATTTTGTCCCGGCGTCGTTACCAGAACGGTCCCCAGCTTGGAGTTTGTTGGACGCGGGAGAGAAGGTTGGCGGCGAAGATGTAATACCTTTCCTGCGGAAGCAATCATCCGAGGGAGATCATCGGGAGCAGGCCCGAAATTTGTACGAACACGTAACGGTGGCCTCCGATAGGACGTCAGTGACGAAGGCCGTCTTTCCGAAATCGTCCCGGTACGGCATCGTGGCGAAGGCCTTTGCCTCCTTCTTGATTTCGAAGTCATGCATGTCCGTCTCCTTGGGATTTAGGCTTGCCTTTGGATCGCCGTGCAATATTGCTTTGGAGTTTCTCGACATTGGCAGTGGCAGGGTGGATGAAATTCCGATGCCGTTGCAAAGTCCATGGACCTTGAATACTCGGCAGGCTAGGAATCATAAAAATATCATTTTCGGGCGCACTCAAGTTATAGTTTTGGATGCTGTTACGATCAGATGCCAGTTTATGTGTGGCGTTCGGGACCAGTGAATCCTGATATCGAACATCGATAGCGCAGCCAAGGCCATTTGAGGCAAGTGGGGATGATTCTGAAATATCAATTGACACTTTTTATAAATCATTTTCATGCATCATCAATAAAATATAAGCAATGACGTTACTGAATCCCTTGAAGACAGTCAAAGATTTGTCATGTTGCGAAAAAAATCTGGCTATTGGCTCCAGTAATATCTTGGAATAGTACAAACTATGGCAGAATTGTTTTGCACAAGCATAGTTGTTAAGATGCAATACGACAATATATTTACATGCAGTTTGTGTGAGATGTGGAATTATGCCGATTGCGCTAAGTTTCACGAACCGTCCCATGGTGGATATATCGTAGTTACAACTCTACGGGGACACCAGAGCCTGTGCCGCTGCCAGTGGACAGACTGCGGGCCTTTTGGGAAGCTAGCTATTTGGATGAGTTGCGGTTCAATGCTACATTGCACAGCCGTGGATCGAGCCTGGGTTCGTGCTACACTATCAGGGTAATCAAACCCTCAACATCATTTTTGCTCTGTTAAATCATGCCAACTGTGCTAAGTTTCAACTTAGCGCAATTGGCACAATTTAACAAAACAGAATCGTTAAGTCGCGGTGACAAGAATTGACAATCCAACCAATGGAGATTATGTCGTAGTTACAATTCTACGTGCACACCAGAGCCGGTGCTGCTCCCGACAGACAGACTGCAAGTCTTATGGGAGGTTTTCCAATCGGACGAGTGGGGTTTTACATTTAAATTTTATGGTGACGCTTTCCATATGTGATCCTGAGGCATGAACTCAGAGTTGGATAAAAGTGAACAAATCATATGGAACAACGGGATTTGAACTCTATCAGTTTCCATTGAACCAATAATAATCAGATTTTACGAATGACAAATAACAGATGCTTGATAACACACACACTATGTACTACAATTTTTAGGTCATTTGAAATTTCAACAGGGGGGTAAAAGTTTTTCAACGGGTAGAATCGCTTGGTGGGTTGGCGTTTTCTTATCGCCCATTTCTACGTATCTGTTAAGAGTCACTACTGGGATCGCTCGCTAAATCCTCATGCCGCCGCCGCCATCATTGTGCCGTCGCCGCGGCGGCTCCCCCTATGCCCTCATCCCCTCCGCCGCAAGCCGATACTTCCCCATCCATCACATGCCGTCGTCCGTTCACGAGTAGGCCCCCCTTGACGCGTCCGTGCCGCCGGAGCTTGGCGACACACGCTCCGGAGCCCGCCAACGCGACCGCGCTGATGTCGACGTGTCTTGGGGATCGTCGCCTACCCTGCACGCGGGGAAAACCTCTTGGGACACCATGATGCGTCAAGCGGGGCTCGCTGCCTCCGGGGATAACCGCCGCCAACTCCGCCACCCGCTCGATGACGCCGTCCTGAACTACGAGCCCACTCCGGAGGATCGCATCTTGCGTCTGCAGGATAGTACCAAGAAGGGCCTGTACAAGGGGAAGGAGAAGAAGGCGCTCCTTGGCGACGTGTTGAAGCTCGAGAAGAAGCTGCTCGAACTGGCAACTGGCCGATGGTGACGCTAGGGACACCAAGAAAGTGATCTTCAAATGCATCAAGGAGGACATCAGGTCCCCGCACAATATCAAAAAAATGAAGAACCAGGACCATGCTGCGGTAATCGTCAAGCTGTTCGACTTGATGGAGGTATTGGGGGAGAGGTTGGACGAACGGCAGCCGCGGACGAGGGGATCGGCCAGCAGCAAGCCAACGGCCTTGAAGGCATTGATTGACAAGTTCCGGGAGCTCCAAAAGGCCGTCGACGACCAGATCCGGGATATCTTGCGCAACAGCGGGGACGACCCTGTGCTCAAGGGGATGGCACTCACGCCGTACCAGAAGTCGCTCGAGTTCAAAATGGAGCGCGTCCCGGACGATGAAAAATGGCGGCCGTGCGCATTCTGCTTTCACTTTAGCTTGAACAATGTCGAGGAGAACGTCGGGGCGGAGGAGAGGAACAAGAGAACGATCGACAGGGATAGAGTCGTCCAGGAAGTGTGGAATGACTATCAGAAGCAGAAGAAGGAGGCGGAGGATAAAGGCGAAGCTCCACCGCCCGTTCCACAGCATCCCTTCAATGGAAAACCAATGTCGCGCAAGCCAAGGGCCCTCACCAATAGGGACCTCGAAGATGAGGCGGTCCAGTGCATGTGCAGCAACTCAAGCTGCACTCAAGAGGGGACCAACGACGGCAGCATGTGCTTTGCGAAGTGCCTCGTGGGGGTGGCAGATTCCAAGGTGCCAATTTGTTTCCCGGTGAACACGGAGGCAGGTCGGCGGTTCGCGTGGACTGGATTCGGTCGCACAGGAGGAAGGAAAAGCTGCTCGTGCCCCTTGTGCCGGTGCAAGTGCAACAAGCGGTACAGAAAGAGCGACGTTCAGCTGGTCACAGAGCGCCTCTTCGTCAGGGGGAAGATTAGCGGGGCCACTGACGGTGAGAGGACAAGGGAGCTCGACGTGAGGGACTATGTCGGCCAGATTATCGGCGTCGGTGCAACAGCTGCAAACCAGATTCTGTCTACGGCTAGGACCCGTGAGTCACTTCCTCGGGGGTCAAGCCTCCAGGCCGTCGCGGAGGAAACGTTCACGACCACGGCCGCTGATGCAGCGGGTCGCATGGCAGCAAGCCTGTCGCAGAGGGGAATCGAGTCGTTGCAGGCTGGCTTTGGGTGCGACACCGTGGTAACCCTGCCCAATGGAGAGCAATTCAATACTCGGCTTATCAGTGCCAATGCGGGGGCGCACCACCACAACAACAATCTTGCTGGAAGCGGTGCTGTGGCTGCACCGACTTCCTCCGCCCCCGGCATGATGGACAACCTCCGCCCCGACTACAGCAACATGACCACAGAGTTCAGGACTGCAGCCCGCGAGGGTACCCCCCTTGTTACGCAGCTGCTCCAAACAGCCGCCGCAGGAGCTAGGAGTGGGGCCACCGTTGCAGGAGGGGGGACGAGCACAGTTGCCGCCGCACGAGCGCTGAGCGCAGCCGCTGCACGAGCGTCGGGCGCGGCCGCTGTGGTAGGAGGAACGAGCGCGCCCGCTGCACAAGCACCAAGCGCTGCCGCTGCAGCAACTAGTGCAGCAACTGCCTATCTCCAAAACTGCCAGCATTTTGGAGAGAATGTGTCTGAAGCATAAGCGATAAAGGTCACCATTGCACAGAGTTTGGTAGCGCAAGGGAGCGGTTCCGAACCAGCAGCATCCTCCGACTCTGATGTCGTCATCATTGACGGCGTAGATAACGACATCGAAAAGACAACGCAACAATTCAGTCAGTGTTCCACAGATGATAAGGATGGCAAGCGGAGCAGCAACAAAAAGAAGAGCAATAAACAGACGATGAATCCATTCCAAAATGAAACTCAGGCTCTTTGGCCCAGCAGACCCGCGAGGAGAGACGTCACCGCGAGGAGAAACAGAGCAAGGGAGGTGGCTCCGCCAAAGGGAAAGGGAGGAAGAAGGGTGGCGAGATAATCTACGATGCAATCTACAAAGAAATGCCAAAGGTCTCCATAGCAAGAAGAAGAAGAAAAACATGACCGATCGGGAGTTGAGGATGCACAAGCGTGCAAAGGGAACTCTGAATCATCTTGACNAAAGGGAAAGGGAGGAAGAAGGGTGGCGAGATAATCTACGATGCAATCTACAAAGAAACTGCCAAAGGTCTCCAAAGCAAGAAGAAGAAGAAAAACATGACCGATCGGGAGTTGAGGAGGCGCAAGCGTGCAAAGGGAACTCTGAATTATCTTGACCAGCACGAGGGTAGGAAAGATGAGTTTGGGAGGTCAGTCGCGGTTGCTGCCCCGGGTATTTCACATAGCCAAGTCACCGATTATGCTGAAGGGCGAGTCCGAGATGGTGATGGAGATCCCTTCTCGCCCCGGGCCGGAAAGAGTCAAATCAGAGATTTGAATGACTTGAGCGATAGCACCACGGATGAGGAGGAGGAGGAAGCTGATTAGGATAAATTGGATATGGTACATTCCAAGTGAATCTAGACTAAAATATCTAATTTACCCAGTACCCGCAGTTGGTAAAATATGCTACGAAGTCCTGGATATCCCCAATTGCTGCGTGGATTTCGGCCACGAGGGAGGGCCCGTCGGTGATTGCATCCATGTTGATGCGGAGGGTGCCCTGAATGGTATTGAATACATAAGAGAAGGTTCCACTTGTCGGATTTGCTGTAGAGTCCAGCCTGCTCTACCCTCTTCCCTATGTATGCCTTCCCGATAGACCGGTCGCCGGTGGCCAGCTCGACGCTGCACTCGTCCAGATCAATCAAGTCCCGCCGTCGAATGTCGGCGATGCCATGAGGATAGGGAAGGTTCCAGTATGCCCACCTCTTCCGCTTGTTGCGCGCAAGAAGCGCCTGATAGGCAGTAGTGCTCCCGACCTTCCTTGTCAGGCCGATCCGCTTCTCACACTCACGTATCTGGCACGGCGCGTAGAATCGAAAGGTGGTACTCCCATAGTTCGCCCTGTACAGGAACGCATTGATCTCGGCCGCCGTTGCTTTTGGATACGCCACCCTGTACAGCGCGAGCAAGATCTGGTCATGGTCACGGAGGACCGTGGCTCTGTTGTTCCCAGTCCGCCGGCAGGGCCGGTAGTGGCCCAGCCTGTTGAGCAGGTGCTGCCAGCGGATCTCCGTGCACATGACTGGATAGCGGTGCTGCTGGCGCATGGCCATGATCAGCGGATTTCGCGATTCTCCCGCAGCCCGGACCGCCATGCAAAGGTCCCTGAATTCCTGAGCATATCCCCTGCTCCTACCCGCGAAGGCCGGGTGGGCAAGGGCCGCCGCCCTCGTTTGTAGCGCGGGGCGAATGTCGATTGAGTGCGGCATCTTCGCTTCTCCTGGTGCTCCCCCAAGGCGTGGACGATGATCCCCCGCGATTCTGCCGGGGGGGCTGGGCGTCGCCAACGCGGTGAGCAATCTCCCCACGCGGCGGAGTCTGAATCCCGGCGGGGGCCAAGGAATGATGAAAAGCCGCTCCGGCGGATGATGGGACGGCTCGCAGCGCGTGAATGCAGTCGGGATTGAGCCGGCGGGGTGGCCGAGCACCGCAGGCAGCGCGCAGCGCTGGCCGGCGAAATACCTCAACAGACTGCTGAAAAGATCCCCTTCAAGTTTCAGGTGGATCGGCAGGCGGTGGGCCGAGAGGCAACAACAGCCGCTGCTACGAGGAAGGCGGACGCCATGGCCGTGATGTTTTGGCCTAAATGGGCGCGGCCATCGCGCACAAAAAAGGGTGTGATCACAACCTTACTTACTGCCCCAAAAGCATGGTCAATTTCCACCACCCTGCACTCCCCGGCTAAATGGGCGCCACCATCACGCACGCAAAAGGGTGGTCACAACCAAGTTTTTTCAACGTTATTTTTTTCTTCGCCAACCCACCAAGCGATTCTACCCGTTGAAAAATATTTACCCCCCGTTGAAATTTCAAATGACCTAAAAATTGTAGTATTCAATGTGTCTATTTCTATCTAAGACCATATGTTTGTAAACTTCTCATTGGCTAGGCTTTATCTTTAATCAATTTCCTCTGGTACAATGAAGCCCATCTTGCTCAGCTACTGCTATTGAAATTAAAAAAAGATCCAATATGCATGCCATCGACACGAGTGCTTTCCATTACTGTCCACGATGTAGTTGTGTGTCTCATGTGAATTTTTATGGCAAATTAATATATGCCCTTCTTTAAAAATCAGTCTATGATACATCCTAGAACAACGTGAAACAAAGCACATTCATTGCCATTAAACGAACACCATCTGGAGACTTCAAACCATGAAATAAGACCAAACATGGTATCTTTTTGGATGATAATCCTGGGCCCTCGATTTGAAATAAGTGTATAATATATCAGTATTGGAATATTTGCCCAAATTCAGGTCTAGCTCGAGGGTTTTGGGGGGAAAACTGAAGCTGATTTTGTCCAATTACTGTTTTCAGAACCAATCAACAAGATCTAAGCCATCAATATGAGTGTTTTCCAATAAGATCCAGGGATAACAAAAGTATTCATGTGTTCCATATTAATTTTCATTGTAAATCAATGTATGTTCTTCTGAAATACCTCAACATACAAACATGGTAATACTAGACAAAGATATTGTTCACGGCACCAAAGCCAAGAGATCAAGCATATATATTGTCGTTAAAGCAAAGCAAAATGAATACTTGAGTGCCATCAAACAAAATCAAACGTACAATTTTCTCTGATAACAATCGGTTGTCTATGACACTCAAACACATAATGTTAAATGTATGTTTCATCAGTGTTGTTGGACTACCCCCCAAGATTCAGGTCAACTTTTAGGATGACATTCTTGTGCAATCATCATGCAAGACAAGACAAAGAGAAATTAGCTGCAGTTGTAGACATGTCATGTTTCACATCACGTCCAAAGAGCAGTATAAAACTCTGCACAAAGATAATCTATTACAAAGACAAATCTAATGCAACTTTTTGGGAGGATTGGTTTGAGATCAAAGCAGCTTGTAGAGAACGTCCTAGATTTCATTTTTATTAGAACTTGACTCAAAAAGATGAAAGTTATCAAAAATTGTCAAATTCTATCATATCTTGCTTTTGAAATTTTGTTACTCATCATTTGGATTTGTCTCAATCATGGGAGGCCGCATCATCAACTATGACTCCCGCAATAACAACATACGATTATTCAGCATGAATGGGGGGAGATGGATATGTTCAGGAAGTGTAGACTTTAATGCAATAGTTCTATAGTGAGGCAAATTTTTGCGACAGAAATATGAAAAAACAGCTCTATTTTGCTAGTGGTCTTGTAAGTGAATAGGATGATAGGCACCCAGGATCAAAGCCAATTGGTTTTGATTTGAAGTTGAGACATCACAAACCATAAAAAGCCAATGTCTACATCAATAAACATCATCATGAACTAATGAATCATCGCCTTATATTGACAACCCTGAATTAATGTGAAACATGAAGGCCAAAATTGAGAAAGTATCATGCAAATGTCCACAATCACAATTATCATTATGAGGTTTGGTTTACTTACATAGAAACACATTTCATTAATATATAATTATATATTGTTCCTATTGTCAAAGAGACGGGGGAGTAGATTAATTTTATATAGCATTGAGTATTTTCTCATTATTTTAAACTGAGATGGGTATGTAGGTTGTTACTGAGTCTTAATAGGAGCTAAGAATTAGGATCAATTTGTAGAACTGAAGTGTCGGTTTATATTTTTTTCACTATGGTGACCAATGATGCGGGAGTGGCAAAAGTTTTACCGAAGTAGTGACAAAGAAAGGCCGGTGAAACTTTGCTGTTTGGTCAGCCAGATGAGGGGGGTACATATCAAACGTGTTGATATCTATCTACAGTACTTCCTTAGCTGAAAGATACCATAGGACACAAAAGCATCAAAGTAGCTAATCATACACAAACTTGGACCGAAGCTTATAAGTATAAGAGACATTTGTTTGATAGCTTGCATGAATAATTGTTACTGCCTTGACATTCAAGATGTTGAGTACCAGCAAATTTAGTTGAATAATGAATTATCGTAAAAAACTTAACCAAGACGGTGATTCAATAGCAAGCAAAATTTGATGCTGTGATAGAGTGGATGAGTGCAATATGTTATGGTGCTAGCAGTGTACCACAGTCAAACTTAATATAGGAACGTTCCTGGTGCAGACTCATCATGTAGATCCATTCTACATCAATTTGGGCGACAGGGGCGCAAACTTGTGTTCACAACAGCACAACTCTGAGCGATCATTGAATAATTGCAAAAATTACCCACATACTCTGATCTCAAGATAAATTCAAATCTATCACTTCTCTACTTCATGATGCAGCTGCTGACAATAACAAGCTAGATAGCAGGGAACAGGATCTGTGTGTGATATGTGTTAGCTCAGCTTAATAATGATCATTATTACTTATGCAATAAAATACAAGATTTGATGCAGAGCAGTGCAGAGTCCAAAATAATTGAAAACGGCGACCTTCTGCCCCTGCAGACAAAACATTCTCCAAACACACTCTAACTCTCACCGCCCTCTTCAAACCTTTGCTACAATACAAAGCATTTTTTTGCCATTTAGGGCAAGCACATAACTTTTTGGGATTTGAAATAATCTGAAAGCAAGTATTTATGGAATTGCCTATTGATATTACTGCTAAATGCAGCGAGAGTGCTTGCCTAAGCAAGCAGGGGGGGGAGAAGGCAGCGCAATGCCACAGGGGCATTGCGCTACGCCGATAATGAAATCTACATTTAAAATGATTTTAGAAAAAAAAATATTCCACCATTTATTTTAATGGGATGTTCTATGAACAATTGCTTTTGTATGCTTTTCCTGCCCCCTTCCTTTCTTTGTTATGTTTGTTGTCGCATTGTCGAACAAACTTGTTGCATGGTGCACTGAGCTTCTCGATCCCTTTTGATTGTTGCGTCAAAGTTCCTTGCCTTTTGTAGCCCCTCCCACAGCACCAGACCAACAGTGTCATTTTCCCTAAATTGTTCGTCACTGCCCTAGCAACCCTCGATTATAATATTGCCGACGCTCAACCTAAAACAATTCTGATCAAACAAATCGGAGGGTTGTTAATGGTAACGCGCCCCATCTCGACGGGGGTGAAGATGATTGCGACCATCAGTTCAAGACTTTCGGGCAGCACTGAGGACACCGGACTCTGCGGACCTGTATTGCGGCGACGGGCAGGATGGGGGCAGTCGAGCATTGCCACAGGGCGCAGGGGAGTCTGGGACGGCGAGAAGCGTGGCGGTGGTGAAGGCTACGCGAGGCGACGGCGATATGAAGCGGTGGTGGCAACGCGTAGTGTGGCAGGGAGTGTTTCGGCTGTCGACGCTGCCGTCTGATTGTTCGGTCAGATCGGGCGCGGCGCGGGCGCGGGTGGTGTGGGTTGGATGCGAGGGTACAAAAGAGCGAGGCGGGAGCGCGGCCGGGGATGGTGGCGATGGAGAGGACGCTCGAAGCACCCGCTCTTGGCTGCGCCGGGCTTGAACGCAGTCCTGCCCCCTCCGCCTCCATGAAAAGATGAGCATGGTGCGATGGATCCGGCG